>OZ023227.1:18370324-18437053 GCA_964006125.1 Cryptus viduatorius | reverse complement strand
TGATGAAATACAACGGTAAGTCTGATGCCGATGATGATTTGTCGTTGTAAATGCGTCAAAAGTCTGTTTTTTCATAAAATTCGGGCATTTTCGTCAAATCGACGTTTTTGACCTTCTGAAATCGAAATCGTGAGAATCAACGACGACAAACGACCATTTCACGATTTTGATGAAATACAACGGTAAGTCTGATGCCGATGCTGATTTGTCGTTGTAAATGCGTCAAAAGTCTGTTTTTTCATAAATTTCAGACATTTTTGTCAAATCAGCGTTTTTGACCCTGTGAAATCGAAATCGCGAGAATTCACGACGACAAACGACCACTTCATAATTTCATAAAAACACGACTTTGTTTCCGATTCAATGGCAGATTGATATTCAAAAACGATCGAAAATGTGTTTTTTTCGGAAAAATATGACGTTTTCGTCAAATCAGCGTTTTTGACCCTCTGAAATCGAAATCATGACAATCAACGACGACAAACGACCATTTCACGATTTTGGTGAAATACAACGGTAAGTCCGATGCCGATGATGATTTGTCGTTGTAAATGCGTCAAAAGTCTGTTTTTTCATAAATTTCGGACATTTTTGTCAATTCAGCGTTTGCGACCCTGTGAAATCGTAATTGCGAGAATTCACGACGACAAACGACCATTTGACGATTTTGGTGAAATACAACGGTAAGTCCGATGCCGATGATGATTTGTCGTTGTAAATGCGTCAAAAGTCTGTTTTTTCATAAATTTCGGACATTTTTGTCAATTCAGCGTTTGCGACCCTGTGAAATCGTAATTGCGAGAATTCACGACGACAAACGACCATTTGACGATTTTGGTGAAATACAACGGTAAGTCCGATGCCGATGATGATTTGTCGTTGTAAATGCGTCAAAAGTCTGTTTTTTCATAAATTTCGGACATTTTTGTCAATTCAGCGTTTGCGACCCTGTGAAATCGTAATTGCGAGAATTCACGACGACAAACGACCATTTCACGATTTTGGTGAAATACAACGGTAATTCTGATGCCGATGATGATTTGTCGTTGTAAATGCGTCGAAAGTCTGTTTTGTCATAAATTTCGGACATTTTTGTCAAATCATCGTTTGCGACCCTGTGAAATCGTAATTGCGAGAATTCACGACGACAAACGACCATTTCACGATTTTGGTGAAATACAACGGTAATTCTGATGCCGATGATGATTTGTCGTTGTAAATGCGTCGAAAGTCTGTTTTGTCATAAATTTCGGACATTTTTGTCAAAACAGCGTTTTTGACCCTCTGAAATCGAAATCGTGAGAATCAACGACGACAAACGACCATTTTACAATTTTGCTGAAATACAACTGCAAGTTCGATTCCCATGATGATTTGTCGTTTTACATGCGTCAAAAGTCTGTTTTTTCATAAATTTCAGACATTTTTGTCAAATCAGCGTTTTTGACCCTGTGAAATCGAAATCGCGAGAATTCACGACGACAAACGACCACTTCATAATTTCATAAAAACACGACTTTGTTTCCGATTCAATGGCAGATTGATATTCAAAAACGATCGAAAATGTGTTTTTTTCGGAAAAATATGACGTTTTCTTTAAATCAGCGTTTTTGACCATCTGAAAACGAAAATGTGAGAATCAACTACGACAAACGACCATTTCACGATTTTGGTGAAATACAACGGTAATTCTGATGCCGATGATGTTTTGTCGTTGTAAATGCGTCGAAAGTCTGTTTTGTCATAAATTTCGGACATTTTTGTCAAATCAGCGTTTTTGACCATCTGAAAACGAAAATGTGAGAATCAACTACGACAAACGACCATTTCACGATTTTGGTGAAATACAACGGTAAGTCTGATGCCGATGATGATTTGTCGTTGTAAATGCGTCAAAAGTCTGTTTTTTCATAAAATTCGGGCATTTTCGTCAAATCGACGTTTTTGACCTTCTGAAATCGAAATCGTGAGAATCAACGACGACAAACGACCATTTCACGATTTTGATGAAATACAACGGTAAGTCTGATGCCGATGATGATTTGTCGTTGTAAATGCGTCAAAAGTCTGTTTTTTCATAAATTTCAGACATTTTTGTCAAATCAGCGTTTTTGACCCTGTGAAATCGAAATCGCGAGAATTCACGACGACAAACGACCACTTCATGATTTCATAAAAACACGACTTTGTTTCCGATTCAATGGCAGATTGATATTCAAAAACGATCGAAAATGTGTTTTTTTCGGAAAAATATGACGTTTTCGTCAAATCAGCGTTTTTGACCCTCTGAAATCGAAATCATGACAATCAACGACGACAAACGACCATTTCACGATTTTGGTGAAATACAACGGTAAGTCCGATGCCGATGATGATTTGTCGTTGTAAATGCGTCAAAAGTCTGTTTTTTCATAAATTTCGGACATTTTTGTCAATTCAGCGTTTGCGACCCTGTGAAATCGTAATTGCGAGAATTCACGACGACAAACGACCATTTCACGATTTTGGTGAAATACAACGGTAATTCTGATGCCGATGATGATTTGTCGTTGTAAATGCGTCGAAAGTCTGTTTTGTCATAAATTTCGGACATTTTTGTCAAATCAGCGTTTGCGACCCTGTGAAATCGAAATCGCGAGAATTCACGACGACAAACGACCACTTCATAATTTCATAAAAACACGACTTTGTTTCCGATTCAATGGCAGATTGATATTCAAAAACGATCGAAAATGTGTTTTTTTTCGGAAAAATATTACGTTTTCTTTAAATCAGCGTTTTTGACCATCTGAAAACGAAAATGTGAGAATCAACTACGACAAACGACCATTTCACGATTTTGGTGAAATACAACGGTAATTCTGATGCCGATGATGTTTTGTCGTTGTAAATGCGTCAAAAGTCTGTTTTTTCATAAATTTCAGACATTTTTGTCAAATCAGCGTTTTTGACCCTGTGAAATCGAAATCGCGAGAATTCACGACGACAAACGACCACTTCATGATTTTGGTGAAATAAAACGGTAAGTCTGATGCCGATGATGATTTGTCCTTGTAAATGCGTCAAAAGTCTGTTTTTTCATAAATTTCGGACATTTTTGTCAAATCAGCGTTTGCGACCCTGTGAAATCGTAATTGCGAGAATTCACGACGACAAACGACCATTTCACGATTTTGGTGAAATACAA
The DNA here is from genome assembly GCA_964006125.1 of Cryptus viduatorius. Taxonomy (NCBI): domain Eukaryota; kingdom Metazoa; phylum Arthropoda; class Insecta; order Hymenoptera; family Ichneumonidae; genus Cryptus; species Cryptus viduatorius. Next base: position 18,433,866 of record OZ023227.1, on the reverse strand, counting down.
CGGTAATTCTGATGCCGATGATGTCGTTGTAACTGCGTCAAAAGTCTGTTTTTTCATAAATTTCAGACATTTTTGTCAAATCAGCGTTTTTGACCCTGTGAAATCGAAATCGCGAGAATTCACGACGACAAACGACCACTTCATAATTTCATAAAAACACGACTTTGTTTCCGATTCAATGGCAGATTGATATTCAAAAACGATCGAAAATGTGTTTTTTTCGGAAATATATGACGTTTTCGTCAAATAAGCGTTTTTGACCATCTGAAAACGAAAATGTGAGAATCAACTACGACAAACGACCATTTCACGATTTTGGTGAAATACAACGGTAATTCTGATGCCGATGATGATTTGTCGTTGTAAATGCGTCGAAAGTCTGTTTTTTCATAAAATTCGGGCATTTTCGTCAAATCGACGTTTGTGACCCTCTGAACTCGAAATCGTGAGAATCAACGACCACAAACGACCATTTCACGATTTTGGTGAAATACAACGGTAAGTCTGATGCCGATGATGATTTGTCGTTGTAAATGCGTCAAAAGTCTGTTTTTTCATAAAATTCGGGCATTTTCGTCAAATCAGCGTTTGCGACCCTGTGAAATCGAAATCGTGAGAATTCACGACGACAAACGACCACTTCATAATTTCATAAAAACACGACTTTGTTTCCGATTCAATGGCAGATTGATATTCAAAAACGATCGTAAATGTGTTTTTTTCGGAAAAATATGACGTTTTCGTCAAATCAGCGTTTTTGACCCTCTGAAATCGAAATCATGACAATCAACGACGACAAACGACCATTTCACGATTTTGGTGAAATACAACGGTAAGTCCGATGCCGATGATGATTTGTCGTTGTAAATGCGTCAAAAGTCTGTTTTTGCATAAATATCGGACATTTTTGTCAATTCAGCGTTTGCGACCCTGTGAAATCGTAATTGCGAGAATTCACGACGACAAACGACCATTTCACGATTTTGGTGAAATACAACGGTAAGTCCGATGCCGATGATGATTTGTCGTTGTAAATGCGTCAAAAGTCTGTTTTTTCATAAATTTCGGACATTTTTGTCAATTCAGCGTTTGCGACCCTGTGAAATCGTAATTGCGAGAATTCACGACGACAAACGACCATTTCACGATTTTGGTGAAATACAACGGTAATTCTGATGCCGATGAAGATTTGTCGTTGTAAATGCGTCGAAAGTCTGTTTTGTCATAAATTTCGGACATTTTTGTCAAATCAGCGTTTGCGACCCTGTGAAATCGTAATTGCGAGAATTCACGACGACAAACGACCATTTCACGATTTTGGTGAAATACAACGGTAATTCTGATGCCGATGATGATTTGTCGTTGTAAATGCGTCGAAAGTCTGTTTTGTCATAAATTTCGGACATTTTTGTCAAATCAGCGTTTTTGACCATCTGAAAACGAAAATGTGAGAATCAACTACGACAAACGACCATTTCACGATTTTGGTGAAATACAACGGTAATTCTGATGCCGATGATGTTTTGTCGTTGTAAATGCGTCGAAAGTCTGTTTTGTCATAAATTTCGGACATTTTTGTCAAATCACCGTTTTGGACCCTGTGAAATCGAAATCGTGAGAATCAACGACGACAAACGACCATTTTACGATTTTGGTGAAATAAAACGGTAAGTCTGATGCCGATGATGATTTGTCCTTGTAAATGCGTCAAAAGTCTGTTTTTTCATAAATTTCGGACATTTTTGTCAAATCAGCGTTTGCGACCCTGTGAAATCGTAATTGCGAGAATTCACGACGACAAACGACCATTTCACGATTTTGGTGAAATACAACGGTAATTCTGATGCCGATGATGATTTGTCGTTGTAAATGCGTCGAAAGTCTGTTTTGTCATAAATTTCGGACATTTTTGTCAAAACAGCGTTTTTGACCCTCTGAAATCGAAATCGTGAGAATCAACGACGACAAACGACCATTTTACAATTTTGCGGAAATACAACTGCAAGTTCGATGCCCATGATGATTTGTCGTTGTACATGCGTCAAAAGTCTGTTTTTTCATAAATTTCAGACATTTTTGTCAAATCAGCGTTTTTGACTCTGTGAAATCGAAATCGCGAGAATTCACGACGACAAACGACCACTTCATAATTTCATAAAAACACGACTTTGTTTCCGATTCAATGGCAGATTGATATTCAAAAACGATCGAAAATGTGTTTTTTTCGGAAAAATATGACGTTTTCTTTAAATCAGCGTTTTTGACCATCTGAAAACGAAAATGTGAGAATCAACTACGACAAACGACCATTTCACGATTTTGGTGAAATACAACGGTAATTCTGATGCCGATGATGATTTGTCGTTGTAAATGCGTCGAAAGTCTGTTTTGTCATAAATTTCGGACATTTTTGTCAAATCAGCGTTTGCGACCCTGTGAAATCGTAATTGCGAGAATTCACGACGACAAACGACCATTTCACGATTTTGGTGAAATACAACGGTAATTCTGATGCCGATGATGTCGTTGTAACTGCGTCAAAAGTCTGTTTTTTCATAAATTTCAGACATTTTTGTCAAATCAGCGTTTTTGACCCTGTGAAATCGAAATCGCGAGAATTCACGACGACAAACGACCACTTCATAATTTCATAAAAACACGACTTTGTTTCCGATTCAATGGCAGATTGATATTCAAAAACGATCGAAAATGTGTTTTTTTCGGAAATATATGACGTTTTCGTCAAATAAGCGTTTTTGACCATCTGAAAACGAAAATGTGAGAATCAACTACGACAAACGACCATTTCACGATTTTGGTGAAATACAACGGTAATTCTGATGCCGATGATGATTTGTCGTTGTAAATGCGTCGAAAGTCTGTTTTTTCATAAAATTCGGGCATTTTCGTCAAATCGACGTTTGTGACCCTCTGAACTCGAAATCGTGAGAATCAACGACCACAAACGACCATTTCACGATTTTGGTGAAATACAACGGTAAGTCTGATGCCGATGATGATTTGTCGTTGTAAATGCGTCAAAAGTCTGTTTTTTCATAAATTTCAGACATTTTTGTCAAATCAGCGTTTTTGACTCTGTGAAATCGAAATCGCGAGAATTCACGACGACAAACGACCACTTCATAATTTCATAAAAACACGACTTTGTTTCCGATTCAATGGCAGATTGATATTCAAAAACGATCGAAAATGTGTTTTTTTCGGAAAAATATGACGTTTTCTTTAAATCAGCGTTTTTGACCATCTGAACACGAAAATGTGAGAATCAACTACGACAAACGACCATTTCACGATTTTGGTGAAATACAACGGTAATTCTGATGCCGATGATGATTTGTCGTTGTAAATGCGTCGAAAGTCTGTTTTGTCATAAATTTCGGACATTTTTGTCAAAACAGCGTTTTTGACCCTCTGAAATCGAAATCGTGAGAATCAACGACGACAAACGACCATTTTACAATTTTGCTGAAATACAACTGCAAGTTCGATGCCCATGATGATTTGTCGTTGTACAAGCGTCAAAAGTCTGTTTTTTCATAAATTTCAGACACTTTTGTCAAATCAGCGTTTTTGACCCTGTGAAATCGAAATCGCGAGAATTCACGACGACAAACGACCACTTCACGATTTTAGTGAAATACAACGGTAATTCTGATGCCGATGATGATTTGTCGTTGTAAATGCGTCGAAAGTCTGTTTTGTCATAAATTTCGGACATTTTTGTCATAACAGCGTTTTTGACCCTCTGAAATCGAAATCGTGAGAATCAACGACGACAAACGACCATTTTACAATTTTGCAGAAATACAACTGCAAGTTCGATGCCCATGATGATTTGTCGTTGTACATGCGTCAAAAGTCTGTTTTTTCATAAATTTCAGACATTTTTGTCAAATCAGCGTTTTTGACCCTGTGAAATCGAAATCGCGAGAATTCACGACGACAAACGACCACTTCATAATTTCATAAAAACACGACTTTGTTTCCGATTCAATGGCAGATTGATATTCAAAAACGATCGAAAATGTGTTTTTTTCGGAAAAATATTACGTTTTCTTTAAATCAGCGTTTTTGACCATCTGAAAACGAAAATGTGAGAATCAACTACGACAAACGACCATTTCACGATTTTGGTGAAATACAACAATAATTCTGATGCCGATGATGTTTTGTCGTTGTAAATGCGTCGAAAGTCTGTTTTGTCATAAATTTCGGACATTTTTGTCAAATCAGCGTTTTTGACCCTCTGAAATCGAAATCGTGAGAATCAACGACGACAAACGACCATTTCACGATTTTGGTGAAATAAAACGGTAAGTCTGATGCCGATGATGATTTGTCCTTGTAAATGCGTCAAAAGTCTGTTTTTTCATAAATTTCGGACATTTTTGTCAAATCAGCGTTTGCGACCCTGTGAAATCGTAATTGCGAGAATTCACGACGACAAACGACCATTTCACGATTTTGGTGAAATACAACGGTAATTCTGATGCCGATGATGTCGTTGTAACTGCGTCAAAAGTCTGTTTTTTCATAAATTTCAGACATTTTTGTCAAATCAGCGTTTTTGACCCTGTGAAATCGAAATCGCGAGAATTCACGACGACAAACGACCACTTCATAATTTCATAAAAACACGACTTTGTTTCCGATTCAATGGCAGATTGATATTCAAAAACGATCGAAAATGTGTTTTTTTCGGAAATATATGACGTTTTCGTCAAATAAGCGTTTTTGACCATCTGAAAACGAAAATGTGAGAATCAACTACGACAAACGACCATTTCACGATTTTGGTGAAATACAACGGTAATTCTGATGCCGATGATGATTTGTCGTTGTAAATGCGTCGAAAGTCTGTTTTTTCATAAAATTCGGGCATTTTCGTCAAATCGACGTTTGTGACCCTCTGAACTCGAAATCGTGAGAATCAACGACCACAAACGACCATTTCACGATTTTGGTGAAATACAACGGTAAGTCTGATGCCGACGATGATTTGTCGTTGTAAATGCGTCAAAAGTCTGTTTTTTCATAAAATTCGGGCATTTTCGTCAAATCAGCGTTTGCGACCCTGTGAAATCGAAATCGTGAGAATTCACGACGACAAACGACCACTTCATAATTTCATAAAAACACGACTTTGTTTCCGATTCAATGGCAGATTGATATTCAAAAACGATCGAAAATGTGTTTTTTTCGGAAAAATATGACGTTTTCGTCAAATCAGCGTTTTTGACCCTCTGAAATCGAAATCATGACAATCAACGACGACAAACGACCATTTCACGATTTTGGTGAAATACAACGGTAAGTCCGATGCCGATGATGATTTGTCGTTGTAAATGCGTCAAAAGTCTGTTTTTTCATAAATATCGGACATTTTTGTCAATTCAGCGTTTGCGACCCTGTGAAATCGTAATTGCGAGAATTCACGACGACAAACGACCATTTCACGATTTTGGTGAAATACAACGGTAAGTCCGATGCCGATGATGATTTGTCGTTGTAAATGCGTCAAAAGTCTGTTTTTTCATAAATTTCGGACATTTTTGTCAATTCAGCGTTTGCGACCCTGTGAAATCGTAATTGCGAGAATTCACGACGACAAACGACCATTTCACGATTTTGGTGAAATACAACGGTAATTCTGATGCCGATGATGATTTGTCGTTGTAAATGCGTCGAAAGTCTGTTTTGTCATAAATTTCGGACATTTTTGTCAAATCATCGTTTGCGACCCTGTGAAATCGTAATTGCGAGAATTCACGACGACAAACGACCATTTCACGATTTTGGTGAAATACAACGGTAATTCTGATGCCGATGATGATTTGTCGTTGTAAATGCGTCGAAAGTCTGTTTTGTCATAAATTTCGGACATTTTTGTCAAAACAGCGTTTTTGACCCTCTGAAATCGAAATCGTGAGAATCAACGACGACAAACGACCATTTTACAATTTTGCTGAAATACAACTGCAAGTTCGATGCCCATGATGATTTGTCGTTTTACATGCGTCAAAAGTCTGTTTTTTCATAAATTTCAGACATTTTTGTCAAATCAGCGTTTTTGACCCTGTGAAATCGAAATCGCGAGAATTCACGACGACAAACGACCACTTCATAATTTCATAAAAACACGACTTTGTTTCCGATTCAATGGCAGATTGATATTCAAAAACGATCGAAAATGTGTTTTTTTCGAAAAAATATGACGTTTTCTTTAAATCAGCGTTTTTGACCATCTGAAAACGAAAATGTGAGAATCAACTACGACAAATGACCATTTCACGATTTCACAAAAACACGACTTTGTTTCCGATTCAATGGCAGATTGTTGTTGAAAAACGATCGAAAATGTGTTTTTTTCTGAAAAATATGACGTTTTCGTCAAATCAGCGTTTTTGACCATTTGAAAACGAAAATGTGAGAACCAACGACGACAAACGACCATTTTACGATTTTACTGAAATTCAACGGTAAGTCTGATGCCGATGATGATTTGTCGTTGTAAATGCGTCAAAAGTCTGTTTTTTCATAAAATTCGGGCATTTTCGTCAAATCGACGTTTTTGACCCTCTGAAATCGAAATCGTGAGAATCAACGACGACAAATGACCATTTCACGATTTCACAAAAACACGACTTTGTTTCCGATTCAATGATTGTTGTTGAAAAACGATCGAAAATGTGTTTTTTTCTGAAAAATATGACGTTTTCGTCAAATCAGCGTTTTTGACCATTTGAAAACGAAAATGTGAGAATCAACGACGACAAACGACCATTTTACGATTTTACTGAAATTCAACGGTAAGTCTGATGCCGATGATGATTTGTCGTTGTAAATGCGTCAAAAGTCTGTTTTTTCATAAAATTCGGGCATTTTCGTCAAATCGACGTTTTTGACCCTCTGAAATCGAAATCGTGAGAATCAACGACGACAAATGACCATTTCACGATTTCACAAAAACACGACTTTGTTTCCGATTCAATGGCAGATTGTTGTTGAAAAACGATCGAAAATGTGTTTTTTTCTGAAAAATATGACGTTTTCGTCAAATCAGCGTTTTTGACCATTTGAAAACGAAAATGTGAGAATCAACGACGACAAACGACCATTTTACGATTTTACTGAAATTCAACGGTAAGTCTGATGCCGATGATGATTTGTCGTTGTAAATGCGTCAAAAGTCTGTTTTTTCATAAAATTCGGGCATTTTCGTCAAATCGACGTTTTTGACCCTCTGAAATCGAAATCGTGAGAATCAACGACGACAAATGACCATTTCACGATTTCACAAAAACACGACTTTGTTTCCGATTCAATGGCAGATTGTTGTTGAAAAACGATCGAAAATGTGTTTTTTTCGGAAAAATATGACTTTTTCGTCGAATCAACGTTTTTGACCATCTGAAAACGAAAATGTGAGAATCATCGACGACAAACGACCATTTCACGATTTTGGTGAAATACAACGGTAAGTCTGATGCCGATGATGATTTGTCGTTGTAAATGCGTCAAAAGTCTGTTTTTTCATAAAATTCGGGCATTTTCGTCAAATCGACGTTTTTGACCCTCTGAAATCGAAATCGTGAGAATCAACGACGACAAACGACCATTTCACGATTTTGGTGAAATACAACGGTAAGTCCGATGCCGATGATGATTTGTCGTTGTAAATGCGTCAAAAGTCTGTTTTTTCATAAAATTCGGGCATTTTCGTCAAATCGACGTTTTTGACCCTCTGAAATCGAAATCGTGAGAATCAACGACGACAAACGACCATTTCACGATTTCACAAAAACACGACTTTGTTTCCGATTCAATGGCAGATTGTTGTTGAAAAACGATCGAAAATGTGTTTTTTTCTGAAAAATATGACGTTTTCGTCAAATCAGCGTTTTTGACCATTTGAAAACGAAAATGTGAGAACCAACGACGACAAACGACCATTTTACGATTTTACTGAAATTCAACGGTAAGTCTGATGCCGATGATGATTTGTCGTTGTAAATGCGTCAAAAGTCTGTTTTTTCATAAAATTCGGGCATTTTCGTCAAATCGACGTTTTTGACCCTCTGAAATCGAAATCGTGAGAATCAACGACGACAAACGACCATTTCACGATTTTGGTGAAATACAACGGTAAGTCCGATGCCGATGATGATTTGTCGTTGTAAATGCGTCAAAAGTCTGTTTTTTCATAAAGTTCGGACATTTTTGGCAAAACAGCGTTTTTGAACCTCTGAAAACGAAATCGTGAGAATCAACGACTACAAACGACCATTTCACCATTTCACAAAAACACGACTTTGTTTCCGATTCAATGGCAGATTGTTGTTGTAAAACGATCGAAAATGGGTTTTTTTCGGAAAAATATGACTTTTTCGTCGAATCAACGTTTTTGACCATCTGAAAACGAAAATGTGAGAATCATCGACGACAAACGACCATTTCACGATTTTGGTGAAATACAACGGTAAGTCTGATGCCGATGATGATTTGTCGTTGTAAATACGTCAAAAGTCTGTTTTTTCATAAAATTCGGGCATTTTCGTCAAATCGACGTTTTTGACCCTCTGAAATCGAAATCGTGAGAATCAACGACGACAAATGACCATTTCACGATTTCACAAAAACACGACTTTGTTTCCGATTCAATGGCAGATTGTTGTTGAAAAACGATCGAAAATGTGTTTTTTTCTGAAAAATATGACGTTTTCGTCAAATCAGCGTTTTTGACCATTTGAAAACGAAAATGTGAGAATCAACGACGACAAACGACCATTTTACGATTTTACTGAAATTCAACGGTAAGTCTGATGCCGATGATGATTTGTCGTTGTAAATGCGTCAAAAGTCTGTTTTTTCATAAAATTCGGGCATTTTCGTCAAATCGACGTTTTTGACCCTCTGAAATCGAAATCGTGAGAATCAACGACGACAAATGACCATTTCACGATTTCACAAAAACACGACTTTGTTTCCGATTCAATGGCAGATTGTTGTTGAAAAACGATCGAAAATGTGTTTTTTTCTGAAAAATATGACGTTTTCGTCAAATCAGCGTTTTTGACCATTTGAAAACGAAAATGTGAGAACCAACGACGACAAACGACCATTTTACGATTTTACTGAAATTCAACGGTAAGTCTGATGCCGATGATGATTTGTCGTTGTAAATGCGTCAAAAGTCTGTTTTTTCATAAAATTCGGGCATTTTCGTCAAATCGACGTTTTTGACCCTCTGAAATCGAAATCGTGAGAATCAACGACGACAAACGACCATTTCACGATTTTGGTGAAATACAACGGTAAGTCTGATGCCGATGATGATTTGTCGTTGTAAATGCGTCAAAAGTCTGTTTTTTCATAAAATTCGGGCATTTTCGTCAAATCGACGTTTTTGACCCTCTGAAATCGAAATCGTGAGAATCAACGACGACAAACGACCATTTCACGATTTTGGTGAAATACAACGGTAAGTTCGATGCCGATGATGATTTGTCGTTGTAAATGCGTCAAAAGTCTGTTTTTTCATAAAGTTCGGACATTTTTGGCAAAACAGCGTTTTTGAACCTCTGAAAACGAAATCGTGAGAATCAACGACTACAAACGACCATTTCACGATTTCACAAAAACACGACTTTGTTTCCGATTCAATGGCAGATTGTTGTTGAAAAACGATCGAAAATGTGTTTTTTTCTGAAAAATATGACGTTTTCGTCAAATCAGCGTTTTTGACCATTTGAAAACGAAAATGTGAGAACCAACGACGACAAACGACCATTTTACGATTTTACTGAAATTCAACGGTAAGTCTGATGCCGATGATGATTTGTTGTTGTAAATGCGTCAAAAGTCTGTTTTTTCATAAAATTCGGGCATTTTCGTCAAATCGACGTTTTTGACCCTCTGAAATCGAAATCGTGAGAATCAACAACGACAAACGACCATTTCACGATTTTGGTGAAATACAACGGTAAGTCCGATGCCGATGATGATTTGTCGTTGTAAATGCGTCAAAAGTCTGTTTTTTCATAAAATTCGGACATTTTTGGCAAATCGACGTTTTTGACCCTCTGAAATCGAAATCGTGAGAATCAACGACGACAAACGACCATTTCACGATTTTGGTGAAATACAACGGTAAGTCCGATGCCGATGATGATTTGTCGTTGTAAATGCGTCAAAAGTCTGTTTTTTCATAAAATTCGGGCATTTTCGTCAAATCGACGTTTTTGACCCTCTGAAATCGAAATCGTGAGAATCAACGACGACAAACGACCATTTCACGATTTCACAAAAACACGACTTTGTTTCCGATTCAATGGCAGATTGTTGTTGAAAAACGATCGAAAATGTGTTTTTTTCTGAAAAATATGACGTTTTCGTCAAATCAGCGTTTTTGACCATTTGAAAACGAAAATGTGAGAACCAACGACGACAAACGACCATTTTACGATTTTACTGAAATTCAACGGTAAGTCTGATGCCGATGATGATTTGTCGTTGTAAATGCGTCAAAAGTCTGTTTTTTCATAAAATTCGGGCATTTTCGTCAAATCGACGTTTTTGACCCTCTGAAATCGAAATCGTGAGAATCAACGACGACAAACGTTCATTTCACGATTTTGGTGAAATACAACGGTAAGTCCGATGCCGATGATGATTTGTCGTTGTAAATGCGTCAAAAGTCTGTTTTTTCATAAAGTTCGGACATTTTTGGCAAAACAGCGTTTTTGAACCTCTGAAAACGAAATCGTGAGAATCAACGACTACAAACGACCATTTCACCATTTCACAAAAACACGACTTTGTTTCCGATTCAATGGCAGATTGTTGTTGTAAAACGATCGAAAATGGGTTTTTTTCGGAAAAATATGACTTTTTCGTCGAATCAACGTTTTTGACCATCTGAAAACGAAAATGTGAGAATCATCGACGACAAACGACCATTTCACGATTTTGGTGAAATACAACGGTAAGTCTGATGCCGATGATGATTTGTCGTTGTAAATACGTCAAAAGTCTGTTTTTTCATAAAATTCGGGCATTTTCGTCAAATCGACGTTTTTGACCCTCTGAAATCGAAATCGTGAGAATCAACGACGACAAATGACCATTTCACGATTTCACAAAAACACGACTTTGTTTCCGATTCAATGGCAGATTGTTGTTGAAAAACGATCGAAAATGTGTTTTTTTCTGAAAAATATGACTTTTTCGTCGAATCAACGTTTTTGACCATCTGAAAACGAAAATGTGAGAATCAACGACGACAAACGACCATTTCACGATTTTGGTGAAATACAACGGTAAGTCTGATGCCGATGATGATTTGTCGTTGTAAATGCGTCAAAAGTCTGTTTTTTCATAAAATTCGGGCATTTTCGTCAAATCGACGTTTTTGACCCTCTGAAATCGAAATCGTGAGAATCAACGACGACAAACGACCATTTCACGATTTTGGTGAAATACAACGGTAAGTCCGATGCCGATGATGATTTGTCGTTGTAAATGCGTCAAAAGTCTGTTTTTTCATAAAGTTCGGACATTTTTGGCAAAACAGCGTTTTTGAACCTCTGAAAACGAAATCGTGAGAATCAACGACTACAAACGACCATTTCACCATTTCACAAAAACACGACTTTGTTTCCGATTTAATGGCAGATTGTTGTTGTAAAACGATCGAAAATGGGTTTTTTTCGGAAAAATATGACTTTTTCGTCGAATCAACGTTTTTGACCATCTGAAAACGAAAATGTGAGAATCATCGACGACAAACGACCATTTCACGATTTTGGTGAAATACAACGGTAAGTCTGATGCCGATGATGATTTGTCGTTGTAAATGCGTCAAAAGTCTGTTTTTTCATAAAATTCGGGCATTTTCGTCAAATCGACGTTTTTGACCCTCTGAAATCGAAATCGTGAGAATCAACGACAACAAACGACCATTTCACGATTTTGGTGAAATACAACGGTAAGTTCGATGCCGATGATGATTTGTCGTTGTAAATGCGTCAAAAGTCTGTTTTTTCATAAAGTTCGGACATTTTTGGCAAAACAGCGTTTTTGAACCTCTGAAAACGAAATCGTGAGAATCAACGACTACAAACGACCATTTCACCATTTCACAAAAACACGACTTTGTTTCCGATTCAATGGCAGATTGTTGTTGTAAAACGATCGAAAATGGATTTTTTTCGGAAAAATATGACTTTTTCGTCGAATCAACGTTTTTGACCATCTGAAAACGAAAATGTGAGAATCATCGACGACAAACGACCATTTCACGATTTTGGTGAAATACAACGGTAAGTCTGATGCCGATGATGATTTGTTGTTGTAAATGCGTCAAAAGTCTGTTTTTTCATAAAATTCGGGCATTTTCGTCAAATCGACGTTTTTGACCCTCTGAAATCGAAATCGTGAGAATCAACGACGACAAATGACCATTTCACGATTTCACAAAAACACGACTTTGTTTCCGATTCAATGGCAGATTGTTGTTGAAAAACGATCGAAAATGTGTTTTTTTCTGAAAAATATGACGTTTTCGTCAAATCAGCGTTTTTGACCATTTGAAAACGAAAATGTGAGAACCAACGACGACAAACGACCATTTTACGATTTTACTGAAATTCAACGGTAAGTCTGATGCCGATGATGATTTGTCGTTGTAAATGCGTCAAAAGTCTGTTTTTTCATAAAATTCGGGCATTTTCGTCAAATCGACGTTTTTGACCCTCTGAAATCGAAATCGTGAGAATCAACGACGACAAACGACCATTTCACGATTTTGGTGAAATACAACGGTAAGTCCGATGCCGATGATGATTTGTCGTTGTAAATGCGTCAAAAGTCTGTTTTTTCATAAAGTTCGGACATTTTTGGCAAAACAGCGTTTTTGAACCTCTGAAAACGAAATCGTGAGAATCAACGACTACAAACGACCATTTCACCATTTCACAAAAACACGACTTTGTTTCCGATTCAATGGCAGATTGTTGTTGTAAAACGATCGAAAATGGGTTTTTTTCGGAAAAATATGACTTTTTCGTCGAATCAACGTTTTTGACCATCTGAAAACGAAAATGTGAGAATCATCGACGACAAACGACCATTTCACGATTTTGGTGAAATACAACGGTAAGTCCGATGCCGATGATGATTTGTCGTTGTAAATGCGTCAAAAGTCTGTTTTTTCATAAAATTCGGGCATTTTCGTCAAATCGACGTTTTTGACCCTCTGAAATCGAAATCGTGAAAATCAACGACGACAAACGACCATTTCACGATTTTGGTGAAATACAACGGTAAGTCCGATGCCGTCGATGATCTGTCGTTGTAAATGCGTCAAAAGTCTGTTTTTTCATAAAATTCGGGCATTTTCGTCAAATCGACGTTTTTGACCCTCTGAAATCGAAATCGTGAGAATCAACGACGACAAACGACCATTTCACGATTTTGGTGAAATACAACGGTAAGTCCGATGCCGATGATGATTTGTCGTAGTAAATGCGTCAAAAGTCTGTTTTTTCATAAAGTTCGGACATTTTTGGCAAAACAGCGTTTTTGAACCTCTGAAAACGAAATCGTGAGAATCAACGACTACAAACGACCATTTCACCATTTCACAAAAACACGACTTTGTTTCCGATTCAATGGCAGATTGTTGTTGAAAAACGATCGAAAATGTGTTTTTTTCTGAAAAATATGACGTTTTCGTCAAATCAGCGTTTTTGACCATTTGAAAACGAAAATGTGAGAACCAACGACGACAAACGACCATTTTACGATTTTACTGAAATTCAACGGTAAGTCTGATGCCGATGATGATTTGTCGTTGTAAATGCGTCAAAAGTCTGTTTTTTCATAAAATTCGGGCATTTTCGTCAAATCGACGTTTTTGACCCTCTGAAATCGAAATCGTGAGAATCAACGACGACAAACGACCATTTCACGATTTTGGTGAAATACAACGGTAAGTCCGATGCCGATGATGATTTGTCGTTGTAAATGCGTCAAAAGTCTGTTTTTTCATAAAGTTCGGACATTTTTGGCAAAACAGCGTTTTTGAACCTCTGAAAACGAAATCGTGAGAATCAACGACTACAAACGACCATTTCACCATTTCACAAAAACACGACTTTGTTTCCGATTCAATGGCAGATTGTTGTTGTAAAACGATCGAAAATGGGTTTTTTTCGGAAAAATATGACTTTTTCGTCGAATCAACGTTTTTGACCATCTGAAAACGAAAATGTGAGAATCATCGACGACAAACGACCATTTCACGATTTTGGTGAAATACAACGGTAAGTCTGATGCCGATGATGATTTGTCGTTGTAAATACGTCAAAAGTCTGTTTTTTCATAAAATTCGGGCATTTTCGTCAAATCGACGTTTTTGACCCTCTGAAATCGAAATCGTGAGAATCAACGACTACAAACGACCATTTCACCATTTCACAAAAACACGACTTTGTTTCCGATTCAATGGCAGATTGTTGTTGAAAAACGATCGAAAATGTGTTTTTTTCTGAAAAATATGACTTTTTCGTCGAATCAACGTTTTTGACCATCTGAAAACGAAAATGTGAGAATCATCGACGACAAACGACCATTTCACGATTTTGGTGAAATACAACGGTAAGTCTGATGCCGATGATGATTTGTCGTTGTAAATGCGTCAAAAGTCTGTTTTTTCATAAAATTCGGGCATTTTCGTCAAATCGACGTTTTTGACCCTCTGAAATCGAAATCGTGAGAATCAACGACGACAAACGACCATTTCACGATTTTGGTGAAATACAACGGTAAGTCCGATGCCGATGATGATTTGTCGTTGTAAATGCGTCAAAAGTCTGTTTTTTCATAAAATTCGGGCATTTTCGTCAAATCGACGTTTTTGACCCTCTGAAATCGAAATCGTGAGAATCAACGACGACAAACGACCATTTCACGATTTTGGTGAAATACAACGGTAAGTTCGATGCCGATGATGATTTGTCGTTGTAAATGCGTCAAAAGTCTGTTTTTTCATAAAATTCGGGCATTTTCGTCAAATCGACGTTTTTGACCCTCTGAAATCGAAATCGTGAGAATCAACGACGACAAACGACCATTTCACGATTTTGGTGAAATACAACGGTAAGTTCGATGCCGATGATGATTTGTCGTTGTAAATGCGTCAAAAGTCTGTTTTTTCATAAAGTTCGGACATTTTTGGCAAAACAGCGTTTTTGAACCTCTGAAAACGAAATCGTGAGAATCAACGACTACAAACGACCATTTCACCATTTCACAAAAACACGACTTTGTTTCCGATTCAATGGCAGATTGTTGTTGTAAAACGATCGAAAATGGTTTTTTTTCGGAAAAATATGACTTTTTCGTCGAATCAACGTTTTTGACCATCTGAAAACGAAAATGTGAGAATCATCGACGACAAACGACCATTTCACGATTTTGGTGAAATACAACGGTAAGTCTGATGCCGATGATGATTTGTCGTTGTAAATGCGTCAAAAGTCTGTTTTTTCATAAAATTCGGGCATTTTCGTCAAATCCACGTTTTTGACCCTCTGAAATCGAAATCGTGAGAATCAACGACGACAAACGACCATTTCACGATTTCACAAAAACACGACTTTGTTTCCGATTCAATGGCAGATTGTTGTTGAAAAACGATCGAAAATGTGTTTTTTTCTGAAAAATATGACGTTTTCGTCAAATCCGCGTTTTTGACCATTTGAAAACGAAAATGTGAGAACCAACGACGACAAACGACCATTTTACGATTTTACTGTAAGTAAGTACTGTACTGTAAGTCTGATGCCGATGATGATTTGTCGTTGTAAATGCGTCAAAAGTCTGTTTTTTCATAAAATTCGGGCATTTTCGTCAAATCGACGTTTTTGACCCTCTGAAATCGAAATCGTGAGAATCAACGACGACAAACGACCATTTCACGATTTTGGTGAAATACAACGGTAAGTCCGATGCCGATGATGATTTGTCGTTGTAAATGCGTCAAAAGTCTGTTTTTTCATAAAGTTCGGACATTTTTGGCAAAACAGCGTTTTTGAACCTCTGAAAACGAAATCGTGAGAATCAACGACTACAAACGACCATTTCACCATTTCACAAAAACACGACTTTGTTTCCGATTTAATGGCAGATTGTTGTTGTAAAACGATCGAAAATGGGTTTTTTTCGGAAAAATATGACTTTTTCGTCGAATCAACGTTTTTGACCATCTGAAAACGAAAATGTGAGAATCATCGACGACAAACGACCATTTCACGATTTTGGTGAAATACAACGGTAAGTCTGATGCCGATGATGATTTGTCGTTGTAAATGCGTCAAAAGTCTGTTTTTTCATAAAATTCGGGCATTTTCGTCAAATCGACGTTTTTGACCCTCTGAAATCGAAATCGTGAGAATCAACGACGACAAACGACCATTTCACGATTTTGGTGAAATACAACGGTAAGTTCGATGCCGATGATGATTTGTCGTTGTAAATGCGTCAAAAGTCTGTTTTTTCATAAAGTTCGGACATTTTTGGCAAAACAGCGTTTTTGAACCTCTGAAAACGAAATCGTGAGAATCAACGACTACAAACGACCATTTCACCATTTCACAAAAACACGACTTTGTTTCCGATTCAATGGCAGATTGTTGTTGTAAAACGATCGAAAATGGATTTTTTTCGGAAAAATATGACTTTTTCGTCGAATCAACGTTTTTGACCATCTGAAAACGAAAATGTGAGAATCATCGACGACAAACGACCATTTCACGATTTTGGTGAAATACAACGGTAAGTCTGATGCCGATGATGATTTGTCGTTGTAAATACGTCAAAAGTCTGTTTTTTCATAAAATTCGGGCATTTTCGTCAAATCGACGTTTTTGACCCTCTGAAATCGAAATCGTGAGAATCAACGACTACAAACGACCATTTCACCATTTCACAAAAACACGACTTTGTTTCCGATTCAATGGCAGATTGTTGTTGAAAAACGATCGAAAATGTGTTTTTTTCTGAAAAATATGACTTTTTCGTCGAATCAACGTTTTTGACCATCTGAAAACGAAAATGTGAGAATCATCGACGACAAACGACCATTTCACGATTTTGGTGAAATACAACGGTAAGTCTGATGCCGATGATGATTTGTCGTTGTAAATGCGTCAAAAGTCTGTTTTTTCATAAAATTCGGGCATTTTCGTCAAATCGACGTTTTTGACCCTCTGAAATCGAAATCGTGAGAATCAACGACGACAAACGACCATTTCACGATTTTGGTGAAATACAACGGTAAGTCCGATGCCGATGATGATTTGTCGTTGTAAATGCGTCAAAAGTCTGTTTTTTCATAAAATTCGGGCATTTTCGTCAAATCGACGTTTTTGACCCTCTGAAATCGAAATCGTGAGAATCAACGACGACAAACGACCATTTCACGATTTTGGTGAAATACAACGGTAAGTCTGATGCCGATGATGATTTGTCGTTGTAAATGCGTCAAAAGTCTGTTTTTTCATAAAATTCGGGCATTTTCGTCAAATCGACGTTTTTGACCCTCTGAAATCGAAATCGTGAGAATCAACGACGACAAACGACCATTTCACGATTTTGGTGAAATACAACGGTAAGTTCGATGCCGATGATGATTTGTCGTTGTAAATGCGTCAAAAGTCTGTTTTTTCATAAAATTCGGGCATTTTCGTCAAATCGACGTTTTTGACCCTCTGAAATCGAAATCGTGAGAATCAACGACGACAAACGACCATTTCACGATTTTGGTGAAATACAACGGTAAGTTCGATGCCGATGATGATTTGTCGTTGTAAATGCGTCAAAAGTCTGTTTTTTCATAAAGTTCGGACATTTTTGGCAAAACAGCGTTTTTGAACCTCTGAAAACGAAATCGTGAGAATCAACGACTACAAACGACCATTTCACCATTTCACAAAAACACGACTTTGTTTCCGATTCAATGGCAGATTGTTGTTGTAAAACGATCGAAAATGGTTTTTTTTTCGGAAAAATATGACTTTTTCGTCGAATCAACGTTTTTGACCATCTGAAAACGAAAATGTGAGAATCATCGACGACAAACGACCATTTCACGATTTTGGTGAAATACAACGGTAAGTCTGATGCCGATGATGATTTGTCGTTGTAAATGCGTCAAAAGTCTGTTTTTTCATAAAATTCGGGCATTTTCGTCAAATCCACGTTTTTGACCCTCTGAAATCGAAATCGTGAGAATCAACGACGACAAACGACCATTTCACGATTTCACAAAAACACGACTTTGTTTCCGATTCAATGGCAGATTGTTGTTGAAAAACGATCGAAAATGTGTTTTTTTCTGATAAATATGACGTTTTCGTCAAATCCGCGTTTTTGACCATTTGAAAACGAAAATGTGAGAACCAACGACGACAAACGACCATTTTACGATTTTACTGTAAGTAAGTACTGTACTGTAAGTCTGATGCCGATGATGATTTGTCGTTGTAAATGCGTCAAAAGTCTGTTTTTTCATAAAATTCGGGCATTTTCGTCAAATCGACGTTTTTGACCCTCTGAAATCGAAATCGTGAGAATCAACGACGACAAACGACCATTTCACGATTTTGGTGAAATACAACGGTAAGTCCGATGCCGATGATGATTTGTCGTTGTAAATGCGTCAAAAGTCTGTTTTTTCATAAAGTTCGGACATTTTTGGCAAAACAGCGTTTTTGAACCTCTGAAAACGAAATCGTGAGAATCAACGACTACAAACGACCATTTCACCATTTCACAAAAACACGACTTTGTTTCCGATTTAATGGCAGATTGTTGTTGTAAAACGATCGAAAATGGGTTTTTTTCGGAAAAATATGACTTTTTCGTCGAATCAACGTTTTTGACCATCTGAAAACGAAAATGTGAGAATCATCGACGACAAACGACCATTTCACGATTTTGGTGAAATACAACGGTAAGTCTGATGCCGATGATGATTTGTCGTTGTAAATGCGTCAAAAGTCTGTTTTTTCATAAAATTCGGGCATTTTCGTCAAATCGACGTTTTTGACCCTCTGAAATCGAAATCGTGAGAATCAACGACGACAAACGACCATTTCACGATTTTGGTGAAATACAACGGTAAGTTCGATGCCGATGATGATTTGTCGTTGTAAATGCGTCAAAAGTCTGTTTTTTCATAAAGTTCGGACATTTTTGGCAAAACAGCGTTTTTGAACCTCTGAAAACGAAATCGTGAGAATCAACGACTACAAACGACCATTTCACCATTTCACAAAAACACGACTTTGTTTCCGATTCAATGGCAGATTGTTGTTGTAAAACGATCGAAAATGGATTTTTTTCGGAAAAATATGACTTTTTCGTCGAATCAACGTTTTTGACCATCTGAAAACGAAAATGTGAGAATCATCGACGACAAACGACCATTTCACGATTTTGGTGAAATACAACGGTAAGTCTGATGCCGATGATGATTTGTTGTTGTAAATGCGTCAAAAGTCTGTTTTTTCATAAAATTCGGGCATTTTCGTCAAATCGACGTTTTTGACCCTCTGAAATCGAAATCGTGAGAATCAACGACGACAAATGACCATTTCACGATTTCACAAAAACACGACTTTGTTTCCGATTCAATGGCAGATTGTTGTTGAAAAACGATCGAAAATGTGTTTTTTTCTGAAAAATATGACGTTTTCGTCAAATCAGCGTTTTTGACCATTTGAAAACGAAAATGTGAGAACCAACGACGACAAACGACCATTTTACGATTTTACTGAAATTCAACGGTAAGTCTGATGCCGATGATGATTTGTCGTTGTAAATGCGTCAAAAGTCTGTTTTTTCATAAAATTCGGGCATTTTCGTCAAATCGACGTTTTTGACCCTCTGAAATCGAAATCGTGAGAATCAACGACGACAAATGACCATTTCACGATTTCACAAAAACACGACTTTGTTTCCGATTCAATGGCAGATTGTTGTTGAAAAACGATCGAAAATGTGTTTTTTTCTGAAAAATATGACGTTTTCGTCAAATCAGCGTTTTTGACCATTTGAAAACGAAAATGTGAGAACCAACGACGACAAACGACCATTTTACGATTTTACTGAAATTCAACGGTAAGTCTGATGCCGATGATGATTTGTCGTTGTAAATGCGTCAAAAGTCTGTTTTTTCATAAAATTCGGGCATTTTCGTCAAATCGACGTTTTTGACCCTCTGAAATCGAAATCGTGAGAATCAACGACGACAAACGACCATTTCACGATTTTGGTGAAATACAACGGTAAGTCCGATGCCGATGATGATTTGTCGTTGTAAATGCGTCAAAAGTCTGTTTTTTCATAAAGTTCGGACATTTTTGGCAAAACAGCGTTTTTGAACCTCTGAAAACGAAATCGTGAGAATCAACGACTACAAACGACCATTTCACCATTTCACAAAAACACGACTTTGTTTCCGATTCAATGGCAGATTGTTGTTGTAAAACGATCGAAAATGGGTTTTTTTCGGAAAAATATGACTTTTTCGTCGAATCAACGTTTTTGACCATCTGAAAACGAAAATGTGAGAATCATCGACGACAAACGACCATTTCACGATTTTGGTGAAATACAACGGTAAGTCTGATGCCGATGATGATTTGTCGTTGTAAATACGTCAAAAGTCTGTTTTTTCATAAAATTCGGGCATTTTCGTCAAATCGACGTTTTTGACCCTCTGAAATCGAAATCGTGAGAATCAACGACTACAAACGACCATTTCACCATTTCACAAAAACACGACTTTGTTTCCGATTCAATGGCAGATTGTTGTTGAAAAACGATCGAAAATGTGTTTTTTTCTGAAAAATATGACTTTTTCGTCGAATCAACGTTTTTGACCATCTGAAAACGAAAATGTGAGAATCATCGACGACAAACGACCATTTCACGATTTTGGTGAAATACAACGGTAAGTCTGATGCCGATGATGATTTGTCGTTGTAAATGCGTCAAAAGTCTGTTTTTTCATAAAATTCGGGCATTTTCGTCAAATCGACGTTTTTGACCCTCTGAAATCGAAATCGTGAGAATCAACGACGACAAACGACCATTTCACGATTTTGGTGAAATACAACGGTAAGTCCGATGCCGATGATGATTTGTCGTTGTAAATGCGTCAAAAGTCTGTTTTTTCATAAAATTCGGGCATTTTCGTCAAATCGACGTTTTTGACCCTCTGAAATCGAAATCGTGAGAATCAACGACGACAAACGACCATTTCACGATTTTGGTGAAATACAACGGTAAGTCTGATGCCGATGATGATTTGTCGTTGTAAATGCGTCAAAAGTCTGTTTTTTCATAAAATTCGGGCATTTTCGTCAAATCGACGTTTTTGACCCTCTGAAATCGAAATCGTGAGAATCAACGACGACAAACGACCATTTCACGATTTTGGTGAAATACAACGGTAAGTTCGATGCCGATGATGATTTGTCGTTGTAAATGCGTCAAAAGTCTGTTTTTTCATAAAATTCGGGCATTTTCGTCAAATCGACGTTTTTGACCCTCTGAAATCGAAATCGTGAGAATCAACGACGACAAACGACCATTTCACGATTTTGGTGAAATACAACGGTAAGTTCGATGCCGATGATGATTTGTCGTTGTAAATGCGTCAAAAGTCTGTTTTTTCATAAAGTTCGGACATTTTTGGCAAAACAGCGTTTTTGAACCTCTGAAAACGAAATCGTGAGAATCAACGACTACAAACGACCATTTCACCATTTCACAAAAACACGACTTTGTTTCCGATTCAATGGCAGATTGTTGTTGTAAAACGATCGAAAATGGTTTTTTTTCGGAAAAATATGACTTTTTCGTCGAATCAACGTTTTTGACCATCTGAAAACGAAAATGTGAGAATCATCGACGACAAACGACCATTTCACGATTTTGGTGAAATACAACGGTAAGTCTGATGCCGATGATGATTTGTCGTTGTAAATGCGTCAAAAGTCTGTTTTTTCATAAAATTCGGGCATTTTCGTCAAATCCACGTTTTTGACCCTCTGAAATCGAAATCGTGAGAATCAACGACGACAAACGACCATTTCACGATTTCACAAAAACACGACTTTGTTTCCGATTCAATGGCAGATTGTTGTTGAAAAACGATCGAAAATGTGTTTTTTTCTGAAAAATATGACGTTTTCGTCAAATCCGCGTTTTTGACCATTTGAAAACGAAAATGTGAGAACCAACGACGACAAACGACCATTTTACGATTTTACTGTAAGTAAGTACTGTACTGTAAGTCTGATGCCGATGATGATTTGTCGTTGTAAATGCGTCAAAAGTCTGTTTTTTCATAAAATTCGGGCATTTTCGTCAAATCGACGTTTTTGACCCTCTGAAATCGAAATCGTGAGAATCAACGACGACAAACGACCATTTCACGATTTTGGTGAAATACAACGGTAAGTTCGATGCCGATGATGATTTGTCGTTGTAAATGCGTCAAAAGTCTGTTTTTTCATAAAGTTCGGACATTTTTGGCAAAACAGCGTTTTTGAACCTCTGAAAACGAAATCGTGAGAATCAACGACTACAAACGACCATTTCACCATTTCACAAAAACACGACTTTGTTTCCGATTCAATGGCAGATTGTTGTTGTAAAACGATCGAAAATGGATTTTTTTCGGAAAAATATGACTTTTTCGTCGAATCAACGTTTTTGACCATCTGAAAACGAAAATGTGAGAATCATCGACGACAAACGACCATTTCACGATTTTGGTGAAATACAACGGTAAGTCTGATGCCGATGATGATTTGTTGTTGTAAATGCGTCAAAAGTCTGTTTTTTCATAAAATTCGGGCATTTTCGTCAAATCGACGTTTTTGACCCTCTGAAATCGAAATCGTGAGAATCAACGACGACAAATGACCATTTCACGATTTCACAAAAACACGACTTTGTTTCCGATTCAATGGCAGATTGTTGTTGAAAAACGATCGAAAATGTGTTTTTTTCTGAAAAATATGACGTTTTCGTCAAATCAGCGTTTTTGACCATTTGAAAACGAAAATGTGAGAACCAACGACGACAAACGACCATTTTACGATTTTACTGAAATTCAACGGTAAGTCTGATGCCGATGATGATTTGTCGTTGTAAATGCGTCAAAAGTCTGTTTTTTCATAAAATTCGGGCATTTTCGTCAAATCGACGTTTTTGACCCTCTGAAATCGAAATCGTGAGAATCAACGACGACAAACGACCATTTCACGATTTTGGTGAAATACAACGGTAAGTCCGATGCCGATGATGATTTGTCGTTGTAAATGCGTCAAAAGTCTGTTTTTTCATAAAGTTCGGACATTTTTGGCAAAACAGCGTTTTTGAACCTCTGAAAACGAAATCGTGAGAATCAACGACTACAAACGACCATTTCACCATTTCACAAAAACACGACTTTGTTTCCGATTCAATGGCAGATTGTTGTTGTAAAACGATCGAAAATGGGTTTTTTTCGGAAAAATATGACTTTTTCGTCGAATCAACGTTTTTGACCATCTGAAAACGAAAATGTGAGAATCATCGACGACAAACGACCATTTCACGATTTTGGTGAAATACAACAATAAGTCCGATGCCGATGATGATTTGTCGTTGTAAATGCGTCAAAAGTCTGTTTTTTCATAAAATTCGGGCATTTTCGTCAAATCGACGTTTTTGACCCTCTGAAATCGAAATCGTGAGAATCAACGACGACAAACGACCATTTCACGATTTTGGTGAAATACAACGGTAAGTCCGATGCCGTCGATGATCTGTCGTTGTAAATGCGTCAAAAGTCTGTTTTTTCATAAAATTCGGGCATTTTCGTCAAATCGACGTTTTTGACCCTCTGAAATCGAAATCGTGAGAATCAACGACGACAAACGACCATTTCACGATTTTGGTGAAATACAACGGTAAGTCCGATGCCGATGATGATTTGTCGTTGTAAATGCGTCAAAAGTCTGTTTTTTCATAAAGTTCGGACATTTTTGGCAAAACAGCGTTTTTGAACCTCTGAAAACGAAATCGTGAGAATCAACGACTACAAACGACCATTTCACCATTTCACAAAAACACGACTTTGTTTCCGATTCAATGGCAGATTGTTGTTGAAAAACGATCGAAAATGTGTTTTTTTCTGAAAAATATGACTTTTTCGTCGAATCAACGTTTTTGACCATCTGAAAACGAAAATGTGAGAATCATCGACGACAAACGACCATTTCACGATTTTGGTGAAATACAACGGTAAGTCTGATGCCGATGATGATTTGTCGTTGTAAATGCGTCAAAAGTCTGTTTTTTCATAAAATTCGGGCATTTTCGTCAAATCGACGTTTTTGACCCTCTGAAATCGAAATCGTGAGAATCAACGACGACAAACGACCATTTCACGATTTTGGTGAAATACAACGGTAAGTCCGATGCCGATGATGATTTGTCGTTGTAAATGCGTCAAAAGTCTGTTTTTTCATAAAATTCGGGCATTTTCGTCAAATCGACGTTTTTGACCCTCTGAAATCGAAATCGTGAGAATCAACGACGACAAACGACCATTTCACGATTTCACAAAAACACGACTTTGTTTCCGATTCAATGGCAGATTGTTGTTGAAAAACGATCGAAAATGTGTTTTGTTCTGAAAAATATGACGTTTTCGTCAAATCAGCGTTTTTGACCATTTGAAAACGAAAATGTGAGAACCAACGACGACAAACGACCATTTTACGATTTTACTGAAATTCAACGGTAAGTCTGATGCCGATGATGATTTGTCGTTGTAAATGCGTCAAAAGTCTGTTTTTTCATAAAATTCGGGCATTTTCGTCAAATCGACGTTTTTGACCCTCTGAAATCGAAATCGTGAGAATCAACGACGACAAACGACCATTTCACGATTTTGGTGAAATACAACGGTAAGTCCGATGCCGATGATGATTTGTCGTTGTAAATGCGTCAAAAGTCTGTTTTTTCATAAAGTTCGGACATTTTTGGCAAAACAGCGTTTTTGAACCTCTGAAAACGAAATCGTGAGAATCAACGACTACAAACGACCATTTCACCATTTCACAAAAACACGACTTTGTTTCCGATTCAATGGCAGATTGTTGTTGTAAAACGATCGAAAATGGGTTTTTTTCGGAAAAATATGACTTTTTCGTCGAATCAACGTTTTTGACCATCTGAAAACGAAAATGTGAGAATCATCGACGACAAACGACCATTTCACGATTTTGGTGAAATACAACGGTAAGTCTGATGCCGATGATGATTTGTCGTTGTAAATACGTCAAAAGTCTGTTTTTTCATAAAATTCGGGCATTTTCGTCAAATCGACGTTTTTGACCCTCTGAAATCGAAATCGTGAGAATCAACGACGACAAATGACCATTTCACGATTTCACAAAAACACGACTTTGTTTCCGATTCAATGGCAGATTGTTGTTGAAAAACGATCGAAAATGTGTTTTTTTCTGAAAAATATGACGTTTTCGTCAAATCAGCGTTTTTGACCATTTGAAAACGAAAATGTGAGAATCAACGACGACAAACGACCATTTTACGATTTTACTGAAATTCAACGGTAAGTCTGATGCCGATGATGATTTGTCGTTGTAAATGCGTCAAAAGTCTGTTTTTTCATAAAATTCGGGCATTTTCGTCAAATCGACGTTTTTGACCCTCTGAAATCGAAATCGTGAGAATCAACGACGACAAACGACCATTTCACGATTTTGGTGAAATACAACGGTAAGTTCGATGCCGATGATGATTTGTCGTTGTAAATGCGTCAAAAGTCTGTTTTTTCATAAAGTTCGGACATTTTTGGCAAAACAGCGTTTTTGAACCTCTGAAAACGAAATCGTGAGAATCAACGACTACAAACGACCATTTCACCATTTCACAAAAACACGACTTTGTTTCCGATTCAATGGCAGATTGTTGTTGAAAAACGATCGAAAATGTGTTTTTTTCTGAAAAATATGACTTTTTCGTCGAATCAACGTTTTTGACCATCTGAAAACGAAAATGTGAGAATCAACGACGACAAACGACCATTTTACGATTTTACTGAAATTCAACGGTAAGTCTGATGCCGATGATGATTTGTCGTTGTAAATGCGTCAAAAGTCTGTTTTTTCATAAAGTTCGGACATTTTTGGCAAAACAGCGTTTTTGAACCTCTGAAAACGAAATCGTGAGAATCAACGACTACAAACGACCATTTCACCATTTCACAAAAACACGACTTTGTTTCCGATTCAATGGCAGATTGTTGTTGAAAAACGATCGAAAATGTGTTTTTTTCTGAAAAATATGACTTTTTCGTCGAATCAACGTTTTTGACCATCTGAAAACGAAAATGTGAGAATCAACGACGACAAACGACCATTTTACGATTTTACTGAAATTCAACGGTAAGTCTGATGCCGATGATGATTTGTCGTTGTAAATGCGTCAAAAGTCTGTTTTTTCATAAAATTCGGGCATTTTCGTCAAATCGACGTTTTTGACCCTCTGAAATCGAAATCGTGAGAATCAACGACGACAAACGACCATTTCACGATTTTGGTGAAATACAACGGTAAGTTCGATGCCGATGATGATTTGTCGTTGTAAATGCGTCAAAAGTCTGTTTTTTCATAAAGTTCGGACATTTTTGGCAAAACAGCGTTTTTGAACCTCTGAAAACGAAATCGTGAGAATCAACGACTACAAACGACCATTTCACCATTTCACAAAAACACGACTTTGTTTCCGATTCAATGGCAGATTGTTGTTGAAAAACGATCGAAAATGTGTTTTTTTCTGAAAAATATGACTTTTTCGTCGAATCAACGTTTTTGACCATCTGAAAACGAAAATGTGAGAATCATCGACGACAAACGACCATTTCACGATTTTGGTGAAATACAACGGTAAGTCTGATGCCGATGATGATTTGTCGTTGTAAATGCGTCAAAAGTCTGTTTTTTCATAAAATTCGGGCATTTTCGTCAAATCGACGTTTTTGACCCTCTGAAATCGAAATCGTGAGAATCAACGACGACAAACGACCATTTCACGATTTTGGTGAAATACAACGGTAAGTCCGATGCCGATGATGATTTGTCGTTGTAAATGCGTCAAAAGTCTGTTTTTTCATAAAATTCGGGCATTTTCGTCAAATCGACGTTTTTGACCCTCTGAAATCGAAATCGTGAGAATCAACGACGACAAACGACCATTTCACGATTTTGGTGAAATACAACGGTAAGTCTGATGCCGATGATGATTTGTCGTTGTAAATGCGTCAAAAGTCTGTTTTTTCATAAAATTCGGGCATTTTCGTCAAATCGACGTTTTTGAGCCTCTGAAATCGAAATCGTGAGAATCAACGACGACAAACGACCATTTCACGATTTTGGTGAAATACAACGGTAAGTCCGATGCCGATGATGATTTGTCGTTGTAAATGCGTCAAAAGTCTGTTTTTTCATAAAATTCGGACATTTTTGGCAAAACAGCGTTTTTGAACCTCTGAAAACGAAATCGTGAGAATCAACGACTACAAACGACCATTTCACCTTTTCACAAAAACACGACTTTGTTTCCGATTCAATGGCAGATTGTTGTTGTAAAACGATCGAAAATGGGTTTCTTTCGGAAAAATATGACTTTTTCGTCGAATCAACGTTTTTGACCATCTGAAAACGAAAATGTAAGAATCATCGACGACAAACGACCATTTCACGATTTTGGTGAAATACAACGGTAAGTCTGATGCCGATGATGATTTGTCGTTGTAAATACGTCAAAAGTCTGTTTTTTCATAAAATTCGGGCATTTTCGTCAAATCGACGTTTTTGACCCTCTGAAATCGAAATCGTGAGAATCAACGACGACAAATGACCATTTCACGATTTCACAAAAACACGACTTTGTTTCCGATTCAATGGCAGATTGTTGTTGAAAAACGATCGAAAATGTGTTTTTTTCGGAAAAATATGACGTTTTCGTCAAATCAGCGTTTTTGACCATCTGAAAACGAAAATGTGAGAATCAACTACGACAAACGACCATTTCACGATTTTGGTGAAATACAACGGTAATTCTGATGCCGATGATGTTTTGTCGTTGTAAATGCGTCGAAAGTCTGTTTTTTCATAAAATTCGGGCATTTTCGTCAAATCGACGTTTTTGACCCTCTGAAATCGAAATCGTGAGAATCAACGACGACAAACGACCATTTCACGATTTCACAAAAACACGACTTTGTTTCCGATTCAATGGCAGATTGTTGTTGTAAAACGATCGAAAATGGGTTTTTTTCGGAAAAATATCACTTTTTCGTCGAATCAACGTTTTTGACCATCTGAAAACGAAAATGTGAGAATCATCGACGACAAACGACCATTTCACGATTTTGGTGAAATACAACGGTAAGTCTGATGCCGATGATGATTTTTTTTTTTTTTTTTTTTTTTTTTTTTTGTATAACGGCGTCGACTGCTAGTGGTCATTAGCCGATTGAACTCTTCTGCTATCTATCCTTCTTATCTTGTTTCTCTCTTTTTTTTTTTTATTATTATACTTCTTACAATTTACATACTATCTCACTTCCGTTTGTTCTTTTTTTTTTTTTTTTTCTTTGCTTCTCTTGTTATTAGTTTATCCTCTGACTTTAACGAGGAGTTTGTGATTTTAATTTCGTTTACATCAGCCAGCTTTTCAAATCTTATTTAACAATTGAGCTTCTTTGCAAAACTGTACGACTTTCCGTGCGTTTACAGTTCTTGGTCCAAGTATTTCTTCGATCTGTTTTTCAAGCTTTGCGTCAGCTCTTTCTTTTGTATATCTGCAGCATGTTTCCAGTATATGCCGTACCGTTAGTTGAGTGTTGCATGTGGTACATATCGGCGGTTCGCTTCTTTCAATCAAGTATAGTTGTGTCAGGCGAGTGTGTCCTATTCTGAGCCTTGTTATTGCCACCATTTCTCGTCTTGACAAGGATTGCGGCATTAGCCACTTTCCTACTTCCGGTTTTATTTTCTTCATCTTGGTTTCCTCGTTGGTCCAGTCGTCCTGCCACATCCGTTTAGCTATATTTTTTATTTCTAGAATAAGATCTGCAGGTCTTGCAGTCCCTGCTGTGGCTACTCCACTAGCGGCCTGTTTAGCTGCTTTGTCTGCTCTGGTGTTTCCTTCTATTCCGCTGTGTCCTGGTGTCCACACAAATATGACCTTGGAATCTCTCTCGTTTAGCAACCACAGATTGTCTTCGATCGATTGGATAAGAGGATCCTGCGAAAACTTCTGATTTACAGCATGGATGGCACTAAGCGAGTCAGAGCATATCAGAACTTTCCGATTATCCGCGGGGATTTTCTTTACAAACTCTAATGCTTGATGTATTGCGAATAATTCAGCTGTGTACACGCTGGTTGCTTGGGGAAAGTTCCATTTTTGTGTGCTGTTTTCCGTTACCAATGCGCATCCTACTCCTTGTTCGCTTTTCGATCCATCTGTGAAGATTGCAATAGGATTGTCGTATTGATTTATTAGACCTTTAAAGCCCGAGTAGTACACTGCTGTTGGGGTGCTACCTTTTTTGTGCTCACTCAGCTCCGTATGACATATCGCGTTTGGTATAAGCCACGTAGGATGCTTGGTGAATCCATATCGCGTTACGTCAAATAGTTTTGCATTGTTCTTTTGAAGCTGTTCCGAGACACGTATGTTTAAGGGGCGAGTTGTAGCGGGCCTTGCGTCATATGTTTTTCGTAGTGCCGGGTAAATAAATGTACTATAGTTAAGATGTCCAACCTTCCCTCGGAGATGGGCAGCGTATCTAAGAGTTTGTTCTGTACGTCTTATGGCGAGCGGTGAGAAGCCCGCATCGCAGCATATACTTTTCGCCGGGCTGGTTCGGAATGCTCCGATTGCGAGACGGAGTCCACAATGGTGAATAGAATCCAGTTTTGCAAGTGCTGTTTTTCTTGCTGACCCATAGACGACTGCACCGTATTCGAGTTTCGATAGTGTGAGTGATCTATACAGTTGCAGTAAAGTTTCACGATCCGAACCCCAATTTATGCTGGCCATACATCGAATCACATTTAGAGATTGCTGGCATTTCGTCACCGTCTCGTTAATGTGAGGCTTCCAGCTTAGCTTTTTATCGAACACGAGGCCCAAGAAACGGGATTCCTCTGCCAAAGCGATATTCTGCCCACGGAGTTGAAGGTGGGGTTTTTCATGCGGTTGACGTGATCTGGTGAACTGGATGCAAAAGGTTTTTTGTGTTGAAAATCTGAAACCTCTACGAGTCGCTATTTTATCTAGCTCATCTATCGTTGTTTGCAGCTTGTAGTTGATCGTTGACATATCTTTGCCAGTTACATATATTACCAAGTCATCAACGTATGCGCATTTCCTGACTCGTGATTGAACAGAGCTTAGAACGCTGTTCACAGCTATAAGAAATAATGTGGCGCTTAGTGGAGATCCTTGTGCTATTCCATTGGCTTGTGTATGGGAAGAGGAGTATTTGTCTCTGACCCGCACTGTAAAAATCCTTTCTTGTAGGAAATTTTGAATAAACATCGGGAGTGTTCCACGTAGATTCCATTTGTGTAGCTGCTGTAGGACTCCATATCTCCATGTCATGTCAAAAGCCTTTTCAATGTCGAAGGACACAGCGACTAAGTCTTCGTGATGGACAAACGCATTTTGAATAGAGTTTTCGAGGTGAACTAAGTAATCTGTTGTCGAATGAAATTTTCGAAATCCGCATTGCTCTTTTTCAATTAAGTTTTCCGTTTCGAGAATCCACATGAGCCGGAAATTGATCATTCGTTCAAATATTCTACTCATGCAACATGTCAGTGCAATAGGGCGGTAGCTTCTTGGATCTTGGCGTTCCTTACCCTGTTTTAAAATGAGTATAATTATGGCATTACGCCATTGAGTCGGATACGTTGACTCTTTCCAGATTATATTATAGCATTGAAGCAACTTGCCTTTCTCGATTATTGGAAGATTTTTTAGCATAGCTGTTGGAATATCGTCGGGTCCTGGGGCAGTATCTTTCGCTCGTGACAGGGAATATTCGAGTTCTTCGATAGTGAAATCCGTGTTATAGGCGAGTTCCTTGTTGGATGTGAAATTTAGCGGTATTTCGAGGTTCTTCTTTTCAACGCTGAAACTTGATTCGTAGTTTTCGTCGCTACTGACGACCTCGAAGTGATTAGCCAGTTCTTCTGCTACTTCCTGGGGATCATCAATGACGCGGTCCTTTAGCGCGGTTACCAGAGCTGGACATGAAGATGAGTTAAATCTACCAGATATAGCGCGAGTTTTACGCCACACTTCTGATAAATTTGTCGAGATATTTATTGATGATATGAATTTTTTCCACGAGTTCAGTTTTGCTTCTTTAATTGCCTTACGCGCTATTGATCTGCATTGTTTAAATCTTATGTGATTGTCTGATGTTGGGTAGGATTTGAAAAGATTTAAGGCACGTCGTTTGTTTCGAATAGCAATTGACACTTCCTTATTCCACCATGGGACGGGCGTGTGATGACATACCGTCTTACTTTTACGAACTGTCGAACTTGCTGCGGATAGGATGGCGTTTGATATTTCGTCGATCATATCATCAATTGAGTACGATGAATTGTTTGCGGGTAACGATACAATCTTTTGGAAGGACTCCCAGTCCGATGATGATTTGTCGTTGTAAATGCGTCAAAAGTCTGTTTTTTCATAAAATTCGGGCATTTTCGTCAAATCGACGTTTTTGACCCTCTGAAATCGAAATCGTGAGAATCAACGACGACAAACGACCATTTCACGATTTTGGTGAAATACAACGGTAAGTCTGATGCCGATGATGATTTGTCGTTGTAAATGCGTCAAAAGTCTGTTTTTTCATAAAATTCGGGCATTTTCGTCAAATCGACGTTTTTGACCCTCTGAAATCGAAATCGTGAGAATCAACGACGACAAACGACCATTTCACGATTTTGGTGAAATACAACGGTAAGTTCGATGCCGATGATGATTTGTCGTTGTAAATGCGTCAAAAGTCTGTTTTTTCATAAAGTTCGGACATTTTTGGCAAAACAGCGTTTTTGAACCTCTGAAAACGAAATCGTGAGAATCAACGACTACAAACGACCATTTCACCATTTCACAAAAACACGACTTTGTTTCCGATTCAATGGCAGATTGTTGTTGAAAAACGATCGAAAATGTGTTTTTTTCTGAAAAATATGACTTTTTCGTCGAATCAACGTTTTTGACCATCTGAAAACGAAAATGTGAGAATCATCGACGACAAACGACCATTTCACGATTTTGGTGAAATACAACGGTAAGTCTGATGCCGATGATGATTTGTCGTTGTAAATGCGTCAAAAGTCTGTTTTTTCATAAAATTCGGGAATTTTCGTCAAATCGACGTTTTTGACCCTCTGAAATCGAAATCGTGAGAATCAACGACGACAAACGACCATTTCACGATTTTGGTGAAATACAACGGTAAGTCCGATGCCGATGATGATTTGTCGTTGTAAATGCGTCAAAAGTCTGTTTTTTCATAAAATTCGGGCATTTTCGTCAAATCGACGTTTTTGACCCTCTGAAATCGAAATCGTGAGAATCAACGACGACAAACGACCATTTCACGATTTTGGTGAAATACAACGGTAAGTCTGATGCCGATGATGATTTGTCGTTGTAAATGCGTCAAAAGTCTGTTTTTTCATAAAATTCGGGCATTTTCGTCAAATCGACGTTTTTGACCCTCTGAAATCGAAATCGTGAGAATCAACGACGACAAACGACCATTTCACGATTTTGGTGAAATACAACGGTAAGTTCGATGCCGATGATGATTTGTCGTTGTAAATGCGTCAAAAGTCTGTTTTTTCATAAAATTCGGGCATTTTCGTCAAATCGACGTTTTTGACCCTCTGAAATCGAAATCGTGAGAATCAACGACGACAAACGACCATTTCACGATTTTGGTGAAATACAACGGTAAGTTCGATGCCGATGATGATTTGTCGTTGTAAATGCGTCAAAAGTCTGTTTTTTCATAAAGTTCGGACATTTTTGGCAAAACAGCGTTTTTGAACCTCTGAAAACGAAATCGTGAGAATCAACGACTACAAACGACCATTTCACCATTTCACAAAAACACGACTTTGTTTCCGATTCAATGGCAGATTGTTGTTGTAAAACGATCGAAAATGGGTTTTTTTCGGAAAAATATGACTTTTTCGTCGAATCAACGTTTTTGACCATCTGAAAACGAAAATGTGAGAATCATCGACGACAAACGACCATTTCACGATTTTGGTGAAATACAACGGTAAGTCTGATGCCGATGATGATTTGTCGTTGTAAATGCGTCAAAAGTCTGTTTTTTCATAAAATTCGGGCATTTTCGTCAAATCCACGTTTTTGACCCTCTGAAATCGAAATCGTGAGAATCAACGACGACAAACGACCATTTCACGATTTCACAAAAACACGACTTTGTTTCCGATTCAATGGCAGATTGTTGTTGAAAAACGATCGAAAATGTGTTTGTTTCTGAAAAATATGACGTTTTCGTCAAATCCGCGTTTTTGACCATTTGAAAACGAAAATGTGAGAACCAACGACGACAAACGACCATTTTACGATTTTACTGAAATTCAACGGTAAGTCTGATGCCGATGATGATTTGTCGTTGTAAATGCGTCAAAAGTCTGTTTTTTCATAAAATTCGGGCATTTTCGTCAAATCGACGTTTTTGTCCCTCTGAAATCGAAATCGTGAGAATCAACGACGACAAA
The DNA here is from genome assembly GCA_964006125.1 of Cryptus viduatorius. Lineage (NCBI taxonomy): Eukaryota > Metazoa > Arthropoda > Insecta > Hymenoptera > Ichneumonidae > Cryptus > Cryptus viduatorius. Next base: position 18,399,895 of record OZ023227.1, on the reverse strand, counting down.
CGACCATTTCACGATTTTGGTGAAATACAACGGTAAGTCCGATGCCGATGATGATTTGTCGTTGTAAATGCGTCAAAAGTCTGTTTTTTCATAAAATTTGGGCATTTTCGTCAAATCGACGTTTTTGACCCTCTGAAATCGAAATCGTGAGAATCAACGACGACAAATGACCATTTCACGATTTCACAAAAACACGACTTTGTTTCCGATTCAATGGCAGATTGTTGTTGAAAAACAATCGAAAATGTGTTTTTTTCTGAAAAATATGACGTTTTCGTCAAATCAGCGTTTTTGACCATTTGAAAACGAAAATGTGAGAATCAACGACGACAAACGACCATTTTACGATTTTACTGAAATTCAACGGTAAGTCTGATGCCGATGATGATTTGTCGTTGTAAATGCGTCAAAAGTCTGTTTTTTCATAAAATTCGGGCATTTTCGTCAAATCGACGTTTTTGACCCTCTGAAATCGAAATCGTGAGAATCAACGACGACAAACGACCATTTCACGATTTTGGTGAAATACAACGGTAAGTCCGATGCCGATGATGATTTGTCGTTGTAAATGCGTCAAAAGTCTGTTTTTTTCATAAAATTCGGGCATTTTCGTCAAATCGACGTTTTTGACCCTCTGAAATCGAAATCGTGAGAATCAACGACGACAAACGACCATTTCACGATTTCACAAACACACGACTTTGTTTCCGATTCAATGGCAGATTGTTGTTGAAAAACGTTCGAAAATGTGTTTTTTTCTGAAAAATATGACGTTTTCGTCAAATCAGCGTTTTTGACCATTTGAAAACGAAAATGTGAGAACCAACGACGACAAACGACCATTTTACGATTTTACTGAAATTCAACGGTAAGTCTGATGCCGATGATGATTTGTCGTTGTAAATGCGTCAAAAGTCTGTTTTTTCATAAAATTCGGGCATTTTCGTCAAATCGACGTTTTTGACCCTCTGAAATCGAAATCGTGAGAATCAACGACGACAAACGACCATTTCACGATTTTGGTGAAATACAACGGTAAGTCTGATGCCGATGATGATTTGTCGTTGTAAATGCGTCAAAAGTCTGTTTTTTCATAAAATTCGGGCATTTTCGTCAAATCGACGTTTTTGACCCTCTGAAATCGAAATCGTGAGAATCAACGACGACAAATGACCATTTCACGATTTCACAAAAACACGACTTTGTTTCCGATTCAATGGCAGATTGTTGTTGAAAAACGATCGAAAATGTGTTTTTTTCTGAAAAATATGACGTTTTCGTCAAATCAGCGTTTTTGACCATTTGAAAACGAAAATGTGAGAACCAACGACGACAAACGACCATTTTACGATTTTACTGAAATTCAACGGTAAGTCTGATGCCGATGATGATTTGTCGTTGTAAATGCGTCAAAAGTCTGTTTTTTCATAAAATTCGGGCATTTTCGTCAAATCGACGTTTTTGACCCTCTGAAATCGAAATCGTGAGAATCAACGACGACAAACGACCATTTCACGATTTTGGTGAAATACAACGGTAAGTCCGATGCCGATGATGATTTGTCGTTGTAAATGCGTCAAAAGTCTGTTTTTTCATAAAGTTCGGACATTTTTGGCAAAACAGCGTTTTTGAACCTCTGAAAACGAAATCGAGAGAATCAACGACTACAAACGACCATTTCACCATTTCACAAAAACACGACTTTGTTTCCGATTCAATGGCAGATTGTTGTTGTAAAACGATCGAAAATGGGTTTTTTTCGGAAAAATATGACTTTTTCGTCGAATCAACGTTTTTGACCATCTGAAAACGAAAATGTGAGAATCATCGACGACAAACGACCATTTCACGATTTTGGTGAAATACAACGGTAAGTCTGATGCCGATGATGATTTGTCGTTGTAAATGCGTCAAAAGTCTGTTTTTTCATAAAATTCGGGCATTTTCGTCAAATCGACGTTTTTGACCCTCTGAAATCGAAATCGTGAGAATCAACGACGACAAACGACCATTTCACGATTTTGGTGAAATACAACGGTAAGTCCGATGCCGATGATGATTTGTCGTTGTAAATGCGTCAAAAGTCTGTTTTTTCATAAAATTCGGGCATTTTCGTCAAATCGACGTTTTTGACCCTCTGAAATCGAAATCGTGAGAATCAACGACGACAAACGACCATTTCACGATTTCACAAAAACACGACTTTGTTTCCGATTCAATGGCAGATTGTTGTTGAAAAACGATCGAAAATGTGTTTTTTTCTGAAAAATATGACGTTTTCGTCAAATCAGCGTTTTTGACCATTTGAAAACGAAAATGTGAGAACCAACGACGACAAACGACCATTTCACGATTTTGGTGAAATACAACGGTAAGTCTGATGCCGATGATGATTTGTCGTTGTAAATGCGTCAAAAGTCTGTTTTTTCATAAAATTCGGGCATTTTCGTCAAATCGACGTTTTTGACCCTCTGAAATCGAAATCGTGAGAATCAACGACGACAAACGACCATTTCACGATTTTGGTGAAATACAACGGTAAGTCCGATGCCGATGATGATTTGTCGTTGTAAATGCGTCAAAAGTCTGTTTTTTCATAAAATTCGGGCATTTTCGTCAAGTCGACGTTTTTGACCCTCTGAAATCGAAATCGTGAGAATCAACGACTACAAACGACCATTTCACCATTTCACAAAAACACGACTTTGTTTCCGATTCAATGGCAGATTGTTGTTGTAAAACGATCGAAAATGGGTTTTTTTCGGAAAAATATGACTTTTTCGTCGAATCAACGTTTTTGACCATCTGAAAACGAAAATGTGAGAATCATCGACGACAAACGACCATTTCACGATTTTGGTGAAATACAACGGTAAGTCTGATGCCGATGATGATTTGTCGTTGTAAATGCGTCAAAAGTCTGTTTTTTCATAAAATTCGGGCATTTTCGTCAAATCGACGTTTTTGACCCTCTGAAATCGAAATCGTGAGAATCAACGACGACAAACGACCATTTCACGATTTCACAAAAACACGACTTTGTTTCCGATTCAATGGCAGATTGTTGTTGAAAAACGATCGAAAATGTGTTTTTTTCTGAAAAATATGACGTTTTCGTCAAATCAGCGTTTTTGACCATTTGAAAACGAAAATGTGAGAACCAACGACGACAAACGACCATTTTACGATTTTACTGAAATTCAACGGTAAGTCTGATGCCGATGATGATTTGTCGTTGTAAATGCGTCAAAAGTCTGTTTTTTCATAAAATTCGGACATTTTCGTCAAATCGACGTTTTTGACCCTCTGAAATCGAAATCGTGAGAATCAACGACGACAAACGACCATTTCACGATTTTGGTGAAATACAACGGTAAGTCCGATGCCGATGATGATTTGTCGTTGTAAATGCGTCAAAAGTCTGTTTTTTCATAAAGTTCGGACATTTTTGGCAAAACAGCGTTTTTGAACCTCTGAAAACGAAATCGTGAGAATCAACGACTACAAACGACCATTTCACCATTTCACAAAAACACGACTTTGTTTCCGATTCAATGGCAGATTGTTGTTGAAAAACGATCGAAAATGTGTTTTTTTCTGAAAAATATGACGTTTTCGTCAAATCAGCGTTTTTGACCATTTGAAAACGAAAATGTGAGAACCAACGACGACAAACGACCATTTCACGATTTTGGTGAAATACAACGGTAAGTCTGATGCCGATGATGATTTGTCGTTGTAAATGCGTCAAAAGTCTGTTTTTTCATAAAATTCGGGCATTTTCGTCAAATCGACGTTTTTGACCCTCTGAAATCGAAATCGTGAGAATCAACGACGACAAACGACCATTTCACGATTTTGGTGAAATACAACGGTAAGTCCGATGCCGATGATGATTTGTCGTTGTAAATGCGTCAAAAGTCTGTTTTTTCATAAAATTCGGGCATTTTCGTCAAGTCGACGTTTTTGACCCTCTGAAATCGAAATCGTGAGAATCAACGACTACAAACGACCATTTCACCATTTCACAAAAACACGACTTTGTTTCCGATTCAATGGCAGATTGTTGTTGTAAAACGATCGAAAATGGGTTTTTTTCGGAAAAATATGACTTTTTCGTCGAATCAACGTTTTTGACCATCTGAAAACGAAAATGTGAGAATCATCGACGACAAACGACCATTTCACGATTTTGGTGAAATACAACGGTAAGTCTGATGCCGATGATGATTTGTCGTTGTAAATGCGTCAAAAGTCTGTTTTTTCATAAAATTCGGGCATTTTCGTCAAATCGACGTTTTTGACCCTCTGAAATCGAAATCGTGAGAATCAACGACGACAAACGACCATTTCACGATTTCACAAAAACACGACTTTGATTCCGATTCAATGGCAGATTGTTGTTGAAAAACGATCGAAAATGTGTTTTTTTCTGAAAAATATGACGTTTTCGTCAAATCAGCGTTTTTGACCATTTGAAAACGAAAATGTGAGAACCAACGACGACAAACGACCATTTTACGATTTTACTGAAATTCAACGGTAAGTCTGATGCCGATGATGATTTGTCGTTATAAATGCGTCAAAAGTCTGTTTTTTCATAAAATTCGGACATTTTCGTCAAATCGACGTTTTTGACCCTCTGAAATCGAAATCGTGAGAATCAACGACGACAAACGACCATTTCACGATTTTGGTGAAATACAACGGTAAGTCCGATGCCGATGATGATTTGTCGTTGTAAATGCGTCAAAAGTCTGTTTTTTCATAAAGTTCGGACATTTTTGGCAAAACAGCGTTTTTGAACCTCTGAAAACGAAATCGAGAGAATCAACGACTACAAACGACCATTTCACCATTTCACAAAAACACGACTTTGTTTCCGATTCAATGGCAGATTGTTGTTGTAAAACGATCGAAAATGGGTTTTTTTCGGAAAAATATGACTTTTTCGTCGAATCAACGTTTTTGACCATCTGAAAACGAAAATGTGAGAATCATCGACGACAAACGACCATTTCACGATTTTGGTGAAATACAACGGTAAGTCTGATGCCGATGATGATTTGTCGTTGTAAATGCGTCAAAAGTCTGTTTTTTCATAAAATTCGGGCATTTTCGTCAAATCGACGTTTTTGACCCTCTGAAATCGAAATCGTGAGAATCAACGACGACAAACGACCATTTCACGATTTTGGTGAAATACAACGGTAAGTCCGATGCCGATGATGATTTGTCGTTGTAAATGCGTCAAAAGTCTGTTTTTTCATAAAATTCGGGCATTTTCGTCAAATCGACGTTTTTGACCCTCTGAAATCGAAATCGTGAGAATCAACGACGACAAACGACCATTTCACGATTTCACAAAAACACGACTTTGTTTCCGATTCAATGGCAGATTGTTGTTGAAAAACGATCGAAAATGTGTTTTTTTCTGAAAAATATGACGTTTTCGTCAAATCAGCGTTTTTGACCATTTGAAAACGAAAATGTGAGAACCAACGACGACAAACGACCATTTCACGATTTTGGTGAAATACAACGGTAAGTCTGATGCCGATGATGATTTGTCGTTGTAAATGCGTCAAAAGTCTGTTTTTTCATAAAATTCGGGCATTTTCGTCAAATCGACGTTTTTGACCCTCTGAAATCGAAATCGTGAGAATCAACGACGACAAACGACCATTTCACGATTTTGGTGAAATACAACGGTAAGTCCGATGCCGATGATGATTTGTCGTTGTAAATGCGTCAAAAGTCTGTTTTTTCATAAAATTCGGGCATTTTCGTCAAGTCGACGTTTTTGACCCTCTGAAATCGAAATCGTGAGAATCAACGACTACAAACGACCATTTCACCATTTCACAAAAACACGACTTTGTTTCCGATTCAATGGCAGATTGTTGTTGTAAAACGATCGAAAATGGGTTTTTTTCGGAAAAATATGACTTTTTCGTCGAATCAACGTTTTTGACCATCTGAAAACGAAAATGTGAGAATCATCGACGACAAACGACCATTTCACGATTTTGGTGAAATACAACGGTAAGTCTGATGCCGATGATGATTTGTCGTTGTAAATGCGTCAAAAGTCTGTTTTTTCATAAAATTCGGGCATTTTCGTCAAATCGACGTTTTTGACCCTCTGAAATCGAAATCGTGAGAATCAACGACGACAAACGACCATTTCACGATTTCACAAAAACACGACTTTGTTTCCGATTCAATGGCAGATTGTTGTTGAAAAACGATCGAAAATGTGTTTTTTTCTGAAAAATATGACGTTTTCGTCAAATCAGCGTTTTTGACCATTTGAAAACGAAAATGTGAGAACCAACGACGACAAACGACCATTTTACGATTTTACTGAAATTCAACGGTAAGTCTGATGCCGATGATGATTTGTCGTTGTAAATGCGTCAAAAGTCTGTTTTTTCATAAAATTCGGACATTTTCGTCAAATCGACGTTTTTGACCCTCTGAAATCGAAATCGTGAGAATCAACGACGACAAACGACCATTTCACGATTTTGGTGAAATACAACGGTAAGTCCGATGCCGATGATGATTTGTCGTTGTAAATGCGTCAAAAGTCTGTTTTTTCATAAAGTTCGGACATTTTTGGCAAAACAGCGTTTTTGAACCTCTGAAAACGAAATCGTGAGAATCAACGACTACAAACGACCATTTCACCATTTCACAAAAACACGACTTTGTTTCCGATTCAATGGCAGATTGTTGTTGAAAAACGATCGAAAATGTGTTTTTTTCTGAAAAATATGACGTTTTCGTCAAATCAGCGTTTTTGACCATTTGAAAACGAAAATGTGAGAACCAACGACGACAAACGACCATTTCACGATTTTGGTGAAATACAACGGTAAGTCTGATGCCGATGATGATTTGTCGTTGTAAATGCGTCAAAAGTCTGTTTTTTCATAAAATTCGGGCATTTTCGTCAAATCGACGTTTTTGACCCTCTGAAATCGAAATCGTGAGAATCAACGACGACAAACGACCATTTCACGATTTTGGTGAAATACAACGGTAAGTCCGATGCCGATGATGATTTGTCGTTGTAAATGCGTCAAAAGTCTGTTTTTTCATAAAATTCGGGCATTTTCGTCAAGTCGACGTTTTTGACCCTCTGAAATCGAAATCGTGAGAATCAACGACTACAAACGACCATTTCACCATTTCACAAAAACACGACTTTGTTTCCGATTCAATGGCAGATTGTTGTTGTAAAACGATCGAAAATGGGTTTTTTTCGGAAAAATATGACTTTTTCGTCGAATCAACGTTTTTGACCATCTGAAAACGAAAATGTGAGAATCATCGACGACAAACGACCATTTCACGATTTTGGTGAAATACAACGGTAAGTCTGATGCCGATGATGATTTGTCGTTGTAAATGCGTCAAAAGTCTGTTTTTTCATAAAATTCGGGCATTTTCGTCAAATCGACGTTTTTGACCCTCTGAAATCGAAATCGTGAGAATCAACGACGACAAACGACCATTTCACGATTTCACAAAAACACGACTTTGATTCCGATTCAATGGCAGATTGTTGTTGAAAAACGATCGAAAATGTGTTTTTTTCTGAAAAATATGACGTTTTCGTCAAATCAGCGTTTTTGACCATTTGAAAACGAAAATGTGAGAACCAACGACGACAAACGACCATTTCACGATTTTGGTGAAATACAACGGTAAGTCCGATGCCGATGATGATTTGTCGTTGTAAATGCGTCAAAAGTCTGTTTTTTCATAAAATTCGGGCATTTTCGTCAAATCGACGTTTTTGACCCTCTGAAATCGAAATCGTGAGAATCAACGACTGCAAACGACCATTTCACCATTTCACAAAAACACGACTTTGTTTCCGATTCAATGGCAGATTGTTGTTGTAAAACGATCGAAAATGGGTTTTTTTCGGAAAAATATGACTTTTTCGTCGAATCAACGTTTTTGACCATCTGAAAACGAAAATGTGAGAATCAACGACGACAAACGACCATTTTACGATTTTACTGAAATTCAACGGTAAGTCTGATGCCGATGATGATTTGTCGTTGTAAATGCGTCAAAAGTCTGTTTTTTCATAAAATTCGGGCATTTTCGTCAAATCGACATTTTTGACCCTCTGAAATCGAAATCGTGAGAATCAACGACGACAAACGACCATTTCACGATTTTGGTGAAATACAACGGTAAGTCCGATGCCGATGATGATTTGTCGTTGTAAATGCGTCAAAAGTCTGTTTTTTCATAAAGTTCGGACATTTTTGGCAAAACAGCGTTTTTGAACCTCTGAAAACGAAATCGTGAGAATCAACGACTACAAACGACCATTTCACCATTTCACAAAAACACGACTTTGTTTCCGATTCAATGGCAGATTGTTGTTGTAAAACGATCGAAAATGGGTTTTTTTCGGAAAAATATGACTTTTTCGTCGAATCAACGTTTTTGACCATCTGAAAACGAAAATGTGAGAATCATCGACGACAAACGACCATTTCACGATTTTGGTGAAATACAACGGTAAGTCTGATGCCGATGATGATTTGTCGTTGTAAATGCGTCAAAAGTCTGTTTTTTCATAAAATTCGGGCATTTTCGTCAAATCGACGTTTTTGACCCTCTGAAATCGAAATCGTGAGAATCAACGACGACAAACGACCATTTCACGATTTTGGTGAAATACAACGGTAAGTTCGATGCCGATGATGATTTGTCGTTGTAAATGCGTCAAAAGTCTGTTTTTTCATAAAGTTCGGACATTTTTGGCAAAACAGCGTTTTTGAACCTCTGAAAACGAAATCGTGAGAATCAACGACTACAAACGACCATTTCACCATTTCACAAAAACACGACTTTGTTTCCGATTCAATGGCAGATTGTTGTTGTAAAACGATCGAAAATGGATTTTTTTCGGAAAAATATGACTTTTTCGTCGAATCAACGTTTTTGACCATCTGAAAACGAAAATGTGAGAATCATCGACGACAAACGACCATTTCACGATTTTGGTGAAATACAACGGTAAGTCTGATGCCGATGATGATTTGTCGTTGTAAATACGTCAAAAGTCTGTTTTTTCATAAAATTCGGGCATTTTCGTCAAATCGACGTTTTTGACCCTCTGAAATCGAAATCGTGAGAATCAACGACTACAAACGACCATTTCACCATTTCACAAAAACACGACTTTGTTTCCGATTCAATGGCAGATTGTTGTTGAAAAACGATCGAAAATGTGTTTTTTTCTGAAAAATATGACTTTTTCGTCGAATCAACGTTTTTGACCATCTGAAAACGAAAATGTGAGAATCATCGACGACAAACGACCATTTCACGATTTTGGTGAAATACAACGGTAAGTCTGATGCCGATGATGATTTGTCGTTGTAAATGCGTCAAAAGTCTGTTTTTTCATAAAATTCGGGCATTTTCGTCAAATCGACGTTTTTGACCCTCTGAAATCGAAATCGTGAGAATCAACGACGACAAACGACCATTTCACGATTTCACAAAAACACGACTTTGTTTCCGATTCAATGGCAGATTGTTGTTGAAAAACGATCGAAAATGTGTTTTTTTCTGAAAAATATGACGTTTTCGTCAAATCAGCGTTTTTGACCATTTGAAAACGAAAATGTGAGAACCAACGACGACAAACGACCATTTTACGATTTTACTGAAATTCAACGGTAAGTCTGATGCCGATGATGATTTGTCGTTGTAAATGCGTCAAAAGTCTGTTTTTTCATAAAATTCGGGCATTTTCGTCAAATCGACGTTTTTGACCCTCTGAAATCGAAATCGTGAGAATCAACGACGACAAACGACCATTTCACGATTTTGGTGAAATACAACGGTAAGTTCGATGCCGATGATGATTTGTCGTTGTAAATGCGTCAAAAGTCTGTTTTTTCATAAAATTCGGACATTTTTGGCAAAACAGCGTTTTTGAACCTCTGAAATCGAAATCGTCAGAATCAACGACGACAAACGACCATTTCACGATTTCACAAAAACACGACTTTGTTTCCGATTCAATGGCAGATTGTTGTTGAAAAACGATCGAAAATGTGTTTTTTTCTGAAAAATATGACGTTTTCGTCAAATCAGCGTTTTTGACCATTTGAAAACGAAAATGTGAGAACCAACGACGACAAACGACCATTTTACGATTTTACTGAAATTCAACGGTAAGTCTGATGCCGATGATGATTTGTCGTTGTAAATGCGTCAAAAGTCTGTTTTTTCATAAAATTCGGGCATTTTCGTCAAATCGACGTTTTTGACCCTCTGAAATCGAAATCGTGAGAATCAACGACGACAAACGACCATTTCACGATTTTGGTGAAATACAACGGTAAGTTCGATGCCGATGATGATTTGTCGTTGTAAATGCGTCAAAAGTCTGTTTTTTCATAAAGTTCGGACATTTTTGGCAAAACAGCGTTTTTGAACCTCTGAAAACGAAATCGTGAGAATCAACGACTACAAACGACCATTTCACCATTTCACAAAAACACGACTTTGTTTCCGATTCAATGGCAGATTGTTGTTGAAAAACGATCGAAAATGTGTTTTTTTCTGAAAAATATGACTTTTTCGTCGAATCAACGTTTTTGACCATCTGAAAACGAAAATGTGAGAATCATCGACGACAAACGACCATTTCACGATTTTGGTGAAATACAACGGTAAGTCTGATGCCGATGATGATTTGTCGTTGTAAATGCGTCAAAAGTCTGTTTTTTCATAAAATTCGGGCATTTTCGTCAAATCGACGTTTTTGACCCTCTGAAATCGAAATCGTGAGAATCAACGACGACAAACGACCATTTCACGATTTTGGTGAAATACAACGGTAAGTCCGATGCCGATGATGATTTGTCGTTGTAAATGCGTCAAAAGTCTGTTTTTTCATAAAATTCGGGCATTTTCGTCAAGTCGACGTTTTTGACCCTCTGAAATCGAAATCGTGAGAATCAACGACTACAAACGACCATTTCACCATTTCACAAAAACACGACTTTGTTTCCGATTCAATGGCAGATTGTTGTTGTAAAACGATCGAAAATGGGTTTTTTTCGGAAAAATATGACTTTTTCGTCGAATCAACGTTTTTGACCATCTGAAAACGAAAATGTGAGAATCATCGACGACAAACGACCATTTCACGATTTTGGTGAAATACAACGGTAAGTCTGATGCCGATGATGATTTGTCGTTGTAAATGCGTCAAAAGTCTGTTTTTTCATAAAATTCGGGCATTTTCGTCAAATCGACGTTTTTGACCCTCTGAAATCGAAATCGTGAGAATCAACGACGACAAACGACCATTTCACGATTTCACAAAAACACGACTTTGTTTCCGATTCAATGGCAGATTGTTGTTGAAAAACGATCGAAAATGTGTTTTTTTCTGAAAAATATGACGTTTTCGTCAAATCAGCGTTTTTGACCATTTGAAAACGAAAATGTGAGAACCAACGACGACAAACGACCATTTTACGATTTTACTGAAATTCAACGGTAAGTCTGATGCCGATGATGATTTGTCGTTGTAAATGCGTCAAAAGTCTGTTTTTTCATAAAATTCGGACATTTTCGTCAAATCGACGTTTTTGACCCTCTGAAATCGAAATCGTGAGAATCAACGACGACAAACGACCATTTCACGATTTTGGTGAAATACAACGGTAAGTCCGATGCCGATGATGATTTGTCGTTGTAAATGCGTCAAAAGTCTGTTTTTTCATAAAGTTCGGACATTTTTGGCAAAACAGCGTTTTTGAACCTCTGAAAACGAAATCGTGAGAATCAACGACTACAAACGACCATTTCACCATTTCACAAAAACACGACTTTGTTTCCGATTCAATGGCAGATTGTTGTTGAAAAACGATCGAAAATGTGTTTTTTTCTGAAAAATATGACGTTTTCGTCAAATCAGCGTTTTTGACCATTTGAAAACGAAAATGTGAGAACCAACGACGACAAACGACCATTTCACGATTTTGGTGAAATACAACGGTAAGTCTGATGCCGATGATGATTTGTCGTTGTAAATGCGTCAAAAGTCTGTTTTTTCATAAAATTCGGGCATTTTCGTCAAATCGACGTTTTTGACCCTCTGAAATCGAAATCGTGAGAATCAACGACGACAAACGACCATTTCACGATTTTGGTGAAATACAACGGTAAGTCCGATGCCGATGATGATTTGTCGTTGTAAATGCGTCAAAAGTCTGTTTTTTCATAAAATTCGGGCATTTTCGTCAAGTCGACGTTTTTGACCCTCTGAAATCGAAATCGTGAGAATCAACGACTACAAACGACCATTTCACCATTTCACAAAAACACGACTTTGTTTCCGATTCAATGGCAGATTGTTGTTGTAAAACGATCGAAAATGGGTTTTTTTCGGAAAAATATGACTTTTTCGTCGAATCAACGTTTTTGACCATCTGAAAACGAAAATGTGAGAACCAACGACGACAAACGACCATTTTACGATTTTACTGAAATTCAACGGTAAGTCTGATGCCGATGATGATTTGTCGTTGTAAATGCGTCAAAAGTCTGTTTTTTCATAAAATTCGGACATTTTCGTCAAATCGACGTTTTTGACCCTCTGAAATCGAAATCGTGAGAATCAACGACGACAAACGACCATTTCACGATTTTGGTGAAATACAACGGTAAGTCCGATGCCGATGATGATTTGTCGTTGTAAATGCGTCAAAAGTCTGTTTTTTCATAAAGTTCGGACATTTTTGGCAAAACAGCGTTTTTGAACCTCTGAAAACGAAATCGTGAGAATCAACGACTACAAACGACCATTTCACCATTTCACAAAAACACGACTTTGTTTCCGATTCAATGGCAGATTGTTGTTGAAAAACGATCGAAAATGTGTTTTTTTCTGAAAAATATGACTTTTTCGTCGAATCAACGTTTTTGACCATCTGAAAACGAAAATGTGAGAATCATCGACGACAAACGACCATTTCACGATTTTGGTGAAATACAACGGTAAGTCTGATGCCGATGATGATTTGTCGTTGTAAATACGTCAAAAGTCTGTTTTTTCATAAAATTCGGGCATTTTCGTCAAATCGACGTTTTTGACCCTCTGAAATCGAAATCGTGAGAATCAACGACGACAAATGACCATTTCACGATTTCACAAAAACACGACTTTGTTTCCGATTCAATGGCAGATTGTTGTTGAAAAACGATCGAAAATGTGTTTTTTTCTGAAAAATATGACGTTTTGGTCAAATCAGCGTTTTTGACCATCTGAAAACGAAAATGTGAGAATCAACTACGACAAACGACCATTTCACGATTTTGGTGAAATACAACGGTAATTCTGATGCCGATGATGTTTTGTCGTTGTAAATGCGTCGAAAGTCTGTTTTTTCATAAAATTCGGGCATTTTCGTCAAATCGACGTTTTTGACCCTCTGAAATCGAAATCGTGAGAATCAACGACGACAAACGACCATTTCACGATTTCACAAAAACACGACTTTGTTTCCGATTCAATGGCAGATTGTTGTTGTAAAACGATCGAAAATGGGTTTTTTTCGGAAAAATATCACTTTTTCGTCGAATCAACGTTTTTGACCATCTGAAAACGAAAATGTGAGAATCAACTACGACAAACGACCATTTCACGATTTTGGTGAAATACAACGGTAAGTCTGATGCCGATGATGATTTTTTTTTTTTTTTTTTTTTTTTTTTTTTGTATAACGGCGTCGACTGCTAGTGGTCATTAGCCGATTGAACTCTTCTGCTATCTATCCTTCTTATCTTGTTTCTCTCTTTTTTTTTTTTATTATTATACTTCTTACAATTTACATACTATCTCACTTCCGTTTGTTCTTTTTTTTTTTTTTTTTCTTTGCTTCTCTTGTTATTAGTTTATCCTCTGACTTTAACGAGGAGTTTGTGATTTTAATTTCGTTTACATCAGCCAGCTTTTCAAATCTTATTTAACAATTGAGCTTCTTTGCAAAACTGTACGACTTTCCGTGCGTTTACAGTTCTTGGTCCAAGTATTTCTTCGATCTGTTTTTCAAGCTTTGCGTCAGCTCTTTCTTTTGTATATCTGCAGCATGTTTCCAGTATATGCCGTACCGTTAGTTGAGTGTTGCATGTGGTACATATCGGCGGTTCGCTTCTTTCAATCAAGTATAGTTGTGTCAGGCGAGTGTGTCCTATTCTGAGCCTTGTTATTGCCACCATTTCTCGTCTTGACAAGGATTGCGGCATTAGCCACTTTCCTACTTCCGGTTTTATTTTCTTCATCTTGGTTTCCTCGTTGGTCCAGTCGTCCTGCCACATCCGTTTAGCTATATTTTTTATTTCTAGAATAAGATCTGCAGGTCTTGCAGTCCCTGCTGTGGCTACTCCACTAGCGGCCTGTTTAGCTGCTTTGTCTGCTCTGGTGTTTCCTTCTATTCCGCTGTGTCCTGGTGTCCACACAAATATGACCTTGGAATCTCTCTCGTTTAGCAACCACAGATTGTCTTCGATCGATTGGATAAGAGGATCCTGCGAAAACTTCTGATTTACAGCATGGATGGCACTAAGCGAGTCAGAGCATATCAGAACTTTCCGATTATCCGCGGGGATTTTCTTTACAAACTCTAATGCTTGATGTATTGCGAATAATTCAGCTGTGTACACGCTGGTTGCTTGGGGAAAGTTCCATTTTTGTGTGCTGTTTTCCGTTACCAATGCGCATCCTACTCCTTGTTCGCTTTTCGATCCATCTGTGAAGATTGCAATAGGATTGTCGTATTGATTTATTAGACCTTTAAAGCCCGAGTAGTACACTGCTGTTGGGGTGCTACCTTTTTTGTGCTCACTCAGCTCCGTATGACATATCGCGTTTGGTATAAGCCACGTAGGATGCTTGGTGAATCCATATCGCGTTACGTCAAATAGTTTTGCATTGTTCTTTTGAAGCTGTTCCGAGACACGTATGTTTAAGGGGCGAGTTGTAGCGGGCCTTGCGTCATATGTTTTTCGTAGTGCCGGGTAAATAAATGTACTATAGTTAAGATGTCCAACCTTCCCTCGGAGATGGGCAGCGTATCTAAGAGTTTGTTCTGTACGTCTTATGGCGAGCGGTGAGAAGCCCGCATCGCAGCATATACTTTTCGCCGGGCTGGTTCGGAATGCTCCGATTGCGAGACGGAGTCCACAATGGTGAATAGAATCCAGTTTTGCAAGTGCTGTTTTTCTTGCTGACCCATAGACGACTGCACCGTATTCGAGTTTCGATAGTGTGAGTGATCTATACAGTTGCAGTAAAGTTTCACGATCCGAACCCCAATTTATGCTGGCCATACATCGAATCACATTTAGAGATTGCTGGCATTTCGTCACCGTCTCGTTAATGTGAGGCTTCCAGCTTAGCTTTTTATCGAACACGAGGCCCAAGAAACGGGATTCCTCTGCCAAAGCGATATTCTGCCCACGGAGTTGAAGGTGGGGTTTTTCATGCGGTTGACGTGATCTGGTGAACTGGATGCAAAAGGTTTTTTGTGTTGAAAATCTGAAACCTCTACGAGTCGCTATTTTATCTAGCTCATCTATCGTTGTTTGCAGCTTGTAGTTGATCGTTGACATATCTTTGCCAGTTACATATATTACCAAGTCATCAACGTATGCGCATTTCCTGACTCGTGATTGAACAGAGCTTAGAACGCTGTTCACAGCTATAAGAAATAATGTGGCGCTTAGTGGAGATCCTTGTGCTATTCCATTGGCTTGTGTATGGGAAGAGGAGTATTTGTCTCTGACCCGCACTGTAAAAATCCTTTCTTGTAGGAAATTTTGAATAAACATCGGGAGTGTTCCACGTAGATTCCATTTGTGTAGCTGCTGTAGGACTCCATATCTCCATGTCATGTCAAAAGCCTTTTCAATGTCGAAGGACACAGCGACTAAGTCTTCGTGATGGACAAACGCATTTTGAATAGAGTTTTCGAGGTGAACTAAGTAATCTGTTGTCGAATGAAATTTTCGAAATCCGCATTGCTCTTTTTCAATTAAGTTTTCCGTTTCGAGAATCCACATGAGCCGGAAATTGATCATTCGTTCAAATATTCTACTCATGCAACATGTCAGTGCAATAGGGCGGTAGCTTCTTGGATCTTGGCGTTCCTTACCCTGTTTTAAAATGAGTATAATTATGGCATTACGCCATTGAGTCGGATACGTTGACTCTTTCCAGATTATATTATAGCATTGAAGCAACTTGCCTTTCTCGATTATTGGAAGATTTTTTAGCATAGCTGTTGGAATATCGTCGGGTCCTGGGGCAGTATCTTTCGCTCGTGACAGGGAATATTCGAGTTCTTCGATAGTGAAATCCGTGTTATAGGCGAGTTCCTTGTTGGATGTGAAATTTAGCGGTATTTCGAGGTTCTTCTTTTCAACGCTGAAACTTGATTCGTAGTTTTCGTCGCTACTGACGACCTCGAAGTGATTAGCCAGTTCTTCTGCTACTTCCTGGGGATCATCAATGACGCGGTCCTTTAGCGCGGTTACCAGAGCTGGACATGAAGATGAGTTAAATCTACCAGATATAGCGCG
Source organism: Cryptus viduatorius (assembly GCA_964006125.1). Taxonomy (NCBI): domain Eukaryota; kingdom Metazoa; phylum Arthropoda; class Insecta; order Hymenoptera; family Ichneumonidae; genus Cryptus; species Cryptus viduatorius. The sequence goes on along the minus strand of OZ023227.1, from coordinate 18,383,254 downwards.
AGTTTTACGCCACACTTCTGATAAATTTGTCGAGATATTTATTGATGATATGAATTTTTTCCACGAGTTCAGTTTTGCTTCTTTAATTGCCTTACGCGCTATTGATCTGCATTGTTTAAATCTTATGTGATTGTCTGATGTTGGGTAGGATTTGAAAAGATTTAAGGCACGTCGTTTGTTTCGAATAGCAATTGACACTTCCTTATTCCACCATGGGACGGGCGTGTGATGACATACCGTCTTACTTTTACGAACTGTCGAACTTGCTGCGGATAGGATGGCGTTTGATATTTCGTCGATCATATCATCAATTGAGTACGATGAATTGTTTGCGGGTAACGATACAATCTTTTGGAAGGACTCCCAGTCCGATGATGATTTGTCGTTGTAAATGCGTCAAAAGTCTGTTTTTTCATAAAATTCGGGCATTTTCGTCAAATCGACGTTTTTGACCCTCTGAAATCGAAATCGTGAGAATCAACGACGACAAACGACCATTTCACGATTTTGGTGAAATACAACGGTAAGTCTGATGCCGATGATGATTTGTCGTTGTAAATGCGTCAAAAGTCTGTTTTTTCATAAAATTCGGGCATTTTCGTCAAATCGACGTTTTTGACCCTCTGAAATCGAAATCGTGAGAATCAACGACGACAAACGACCATTTCACGATTTTGGTGAAATACAACGGTAAGTTCGATGCCGATGATGATTTGTCGTTGTAAATGCGTCAAAAGTCTGTTTTTTCATAAAGTTCGGACATTTTTGGCAAAACAGCGTTTTTGAACCTCTGAAAACGAAATCGTGAGAATCAACGACTACAAACGACCATTTCACCATTTCACAAAAACACGACTTTGTTTCCGATTCAATGGCAGATTGTTGTTGAAAAACGATCGAAAATGTGTTTTTTTCTGAAAAATATGACTTTTTCGTCGAATCAACGTTTTTGACCATCTGAAAACGAAAATGTGAGAATCATCGACGACAAACGACCATTTCACGATTTTGGTGAAATACAACGGTAAGTCTGATGCCGATGATGATTTGTCGTTGTAAATGCGTCAAAAGTCTGTTTTTTCATAAAATTCGGGAATTTTCGTCAAATCGACGTTTTTGACCCTCTGAAATCGAAATCGTGAGAATCAACGACGACAAACGACCATTTCACGATTTTGGTGAAATACAACGGTAAGTCCGATGCCGATGATGATTTGTCGTTGTAAATGCGTCAAAAGTCTGTTTTTTCATAAAATTCGGGCATTTTCGTCAAATCGACGTTTTTGACCCTCTGAAATCGAAATCGTGAGAATCAACGACGACAAACGACCATTTCACGATTTTGGTGAAATACAACGGTAAGTCTGATGCCGATGATGATTTGTCGTTGTAAATGCGGCAAAAGTCTGTTTTTTCATAAAATTCGGGCATTTTCGTCAAATCGACGTTTTTGACCCTCTGAAATCGAAATCGTGAGAATCAACGACGACAAACGACCATTTCACGATTTTTGTGAAATACAACGGTAAGTTCGATGCCGATGATGATTTGTCGTTGTAAATGCGTCAAAAGTCTGTTTTTTCATAAAATTCGGGCATTTTCGTCAAATCGACGTTTTTGACCCTCTGAAATCGAAATCGTGAGAATCAACGACGACAAACGACCATTTCACGATTTTGGTGAAATACAACGGTAAGTTCGATGCCGATGATGATTTGTCGTTGTAAATGCGTCAAAAGTCTGTTTTTTCATAAAGTTCGGACATTTTTGGCAAAACAGCGTTTTTGAACCTCTGAAAACGAAATCGTGAGAATCAACGACTACAAACGACCATTTCACCATTTCACAAAAACACGACTTTGTTTCCGATTCAATGGCAGATTGTTGTTGAAAAACGATCGAAAATGTGTTTTTTTCTGAAAAATATGACTTTTTCGTCGAATCAACGTTTTTGACCATCTGAAAACGAAAATGTGAGAATCATCGACGACAAACGACCATTTCACGATTTTGGTGAAATACAACGGTAAGTCTGATGCCGATGATGATTTGTCGTTGTAAATGCGTCAAAAGTCTGTTTTTTCATAAAATTCGGGCATTTTCGTCAAATCGACGTTTTTGACCCTCTGAAATCGAAATCGTGAGAATCAACGACGACAAACGACCATTTCACGATTTTGGTGAAATACAACGGTAAGTCCAATGCCGATGATGATTTGTCGTTGTAAATGCGTCAAAAGTCTGTTTTTTCATAAAATTCGGTCATTTTCGTCAAATCGACGTTTTTGACCCTCTGAAATCGAAATCGTGAGAATCAACGACGACAAACGACCATTTCACGATTTTGGTGAAATACAACGGTAAGTCTGATGCCGATGATGATTTGTCGTTGTAAATGCGTCAAAAGTCTGTTTTTTCATAAAATTCGGGCATTTTCGTCAAATCGACGTTTTTGACCCTCTGAAATCGAAATCGTGAGAATCAACGACGACAAACGACCATTTCACGATTTTGGTGAAATACAACGGTAAGTTCGATGCCGATGATGATTTGTCGTTGTAAATGCGTCAAAAGTCTGTTTTTTCATAAAATTCGGGCATTTTCGTCAAATCGACGTTTTTGACCCTCTGAAATCGAAATCGTGAGAATCAACGACGACAAACGACCATTTCACGATTTTGGTGAAATACAACGGTAAGTTCGATGCCGATGATGATTTGTCGTTGTAAATGCGTCAAAAGTCTGTTTTTTCATAAAGTTCGGACATTTTTGGCAAAACAGCGTTTTTGAACCTCTGAAAACGAAATCGTGAGAATCAACGACTACAAACGACCATTTCACCATTTCACAAAAACACGACTTTGTTTCCGATTCAATGGCAGATTGTTGTTGTAAAACGATCGAAAATGGGTTTTTTTCGGAAAAATATGACTTTTTCGTCGAATCAACGTTTTTGACCATCTGAAAACGAAAATGTGAGAATCATCGACGACAAACGACCATTTCACGATTTTGGTGAAATACAACGGTAAGTCTGATGCCGATGATGATTTGTCGTTGTAAATGCGTCAAAAGTCTGTTTTTTCATAAAATTCGGGCATTTTCGTCAAATCCACGTTTTTGACCCTCTGAAATCGAAATCGTGAGAATCAACGACGACAAACGACCATTTCACGATTTCACAAAAACACGACTTTGTTTCCGATTCAATGGCAGATTGTTGTTGAAAAACGATCGAAAATGTGTTTGTTTCTGAAAAATATGACGTTTTCGTCAAATCCGCGTTTTTGACCATTTGAAAACGAAAATGTGAGAACCAACGACGACAAACGACCATTTTACGATTTTACTGAAATTCAACGGTAAGTCTGATGCCGATGATGATTTGTCGTTGTAAATGCGTCAAAAGTCTGTTTTTTCATAAAATTCGGGCATTTTCGTCAAATCGACGTTTTTGTCCCTCTGAAATCGAAATCGTGAGAATCAACGACGACAAACGACCATTTCACGATTTTGGTGAAATACAACGGTAAGTCCGATGCCGATGATGATTTGTCGTTGTAAATGCGTCAAAAGTCTGTTTTTTCATAAAATTTGGGCATTTTCGTCAAATCGACGTTTTTGACCCTCTGAAATCGAAATCGTGAGAATCAACGACGACAAATGACCATTTCACGATTTCACAAAAACACGACTTTGTTTCCGATTCAATGGCAGATTGTTGTTGAAAAACAATCGAAAATGTGTTTTTTTCTGAAAAATATGACGTTTTCGTCAAATCAGCGTTTTTGACCATTTGAAAACGAAAATGTGAGAATCAACGACGACAAACGACCATTTTACGATTTTACTGAAATTCAACGGTAAGTCTGATGCCGATGATGATTTGTCGTTGTAAATGCGTCAAAAGTCTGTTTTTTCATAAAATTCGGGCATTTTCGTCAAATCGACGTTTTTGACCCTCTGAAATCGAAATCGTGAGAATCAACGACGACAAACGACCATTTCACGATTTTGGTGAAATACAACGGTAAGTCCGATGCCGATGATGATTTGTCGTTGTAAATGCGTCAAAAGTCTGTTTTTTTCATAAAATTCGGGCATTTTCGTCAAATCGACGTTTTTGACCCTCTGAAATCGAAATCGTGAGAATCAACGACGACAAACGACCATTTCACGATTTCACAAACACACGACTTTGTTTCCGATTCAATGGCAGATTGTTGTTGAAAAACGTTCGAAAATGTGTTTTTTTCTGAAAAATATGACGTTTTCGTCAAATCAGCGTTTTTGACCATTTGAAAACGAAAATGTGAGAACCAACGACGACAAACGACCATTTTACGATTTTACTGAAATTCAACGGTAAGTCTGATGCCGATGATGATTTGTCGTTGTAAATGCGTCAAAAGTCTGTTTTTTCATAAAATTCGGGCATTTTCGTCAAATCGACGTTTTTGACCCTCTGAAATCGAAATCGTGAGAATCAACGACGACAAACGACCATTTCACGATTTTGGTGAAATACAACGGTAAGTCTGATGCCGATGATGATTTGTCGTTGTAAATGCGTCAAAAGTCTGTTTTTTCATAAAATTCGGGCATTTTCGTCAAATCGACGTTTTTGACCCTCTGAAATCGAAATCGTGAGAATCAACGACGACAAATGACCATTTCACGATTTCACAAAAACACGACTTTGTTTCCGATTCAATGGCAGATTGTTGTTGAAAAACGATCGAAAATGTGTTTTTTTCTGAAAAATATGACGTTTTCGTCAAATCAGCGTTTTTGACCATTTGAAAACGAAAATGTGAGAACCAACGACGACAAACGACCATTTTACGATTTTACTGAAATTCAACGGTAAGTCTGATGCCGATGATGATTTGTCGTTGTAAATGCGTCAAAAGTCTGTTTTTTCATAAAATTCGGGCATTTTCGTCAAATCGACGTTTTTGACCCTCTGAAATCGAAATCGTGAGAATCAACGACGACAAACGACCATTTCACGATTTTGGTGAAATACAACGGTAAGTCCGATGCCGATGATGATTTGTCGTTGTAAATGCGTCAAAAGTCTGTTTTTTCATAAAGTTCGGACATTTTTGGCAAAACAGCGTTTTTGAACCTCTGAAAACGAAATCGAGAGAATCAACGACTACAAACGACCATTTCACCATTTCACAAAAACACGACTTTGTTTCCGATTCAATGGCAGATTGTTGTTGTAAAACGATCGAAAATGGGTTTTTTTCGGAAAAATATGACTTTTTCGTCGAATCAACGTTTTTGACCATCTGAAAACGAAAATGTGAGAATCATCGACGACAAACGACCATTTCACGATTTTGGTGAAATACAACGGTAAGTCTGATGCCGATGATGATTTGTCGTTGTAAATGCGTCAAAAGTCTGTTTTTTCATAAAATTCGGGCATTTTCGTCAAATCGACGTTTTTGACCCTCTGAAATCGAAATCGTGAGAATCAACGACGACAAACGACCATTTCACGATTTTGGTGAAATACAACGGTAAGTCCGATGCCGATGATGATTTGTCGTTGTAAATGCGTCAAAAGTCTGTTTTTTCATAAAATTCGGGCATTTTCGTCAAATCGACGTTTTTGACCCTCTGAAATCGAAATCGTGAGAATCAACGACGACAAACGACCATTTCACGATTTCACAAAAACACGACTTTGTTTCCGATTCAATGGCAGATTGTTGTTGAAAAACGATCGAAAATGTGTTTTTTTCTGAAAAATATGACGTTTTCGTCAAATCAGCGTTTTTGACCATTTGAAAACGAAAATGTGAGAACCAACGACGACAAACGACCATTTCACGATTTTGGTGAAATACAACGGTAAGTCTGATGCCGATGATGATTTGTCGTTGTAAATGCGTCAAAAGTCTGTTTTTTCATAAAATTCGGGCATTTTCGTCAAATCGACGTTTTTGACCCTCTGAAATCGAAATCGTGAGAATCAACGACGACAAACGACCATTTCACGATTTTGGTGAAATACAACGGTAAGTCCGATGCCGATGATGATTTGTCGTTGTAAATGCGTCAAAAGTCTGTTTTTTCATAAAATTCGGGCATTTTCGTCAAGTCGACGTTTTTGACCCTCTGAAATCGAAATCGTGAGAATCAACGACTACAAACGACCATTTCACCATTTCACAAAAACACGACTTTGTTTCCGATTCAATGGCAGATTGTTGTTGTAAAACGATCGAAAATGGGTTTTTTTCGGAAAAATATGACTTTTTCGTCGAATCAACGTTTTTGACCATCTGAAAACGAAAATGTGAGAATCATCGACGACAAACGACCATTTCACGATTTTGGTGAAATACAACGGTAAGTCTGATGCCGATGATGATTTGTCGTTGTAAATGCGTCAAAAGTCTGTTTTTTCATAAAATTCGGGCATTTTCGTCAAATCGACGTTTTTGACCCTCTGAAATCGAAATCGTGAGAATCAACGACGACAAACGACCATTTCACGATTTCACAAAAACACGACTTTGTTTCCGATTCAATGGCAGATTGTTGTTGAAAAACGATCGAAAATGTGTTTTTTTCTGAAAAATATGACGTTTTCGTCAAATCAGCGTTTTTGACCATTTGAAAACGAAAATGTGAGAACCAACGACGACAAACGACCATTTTACGATTTTACTGAAATTCAACGGTAAGTCTGATGCCGATGATGATTTGTCGTTGTAAATGCGTCAAAAGTCTGTTTTTTCATAAAATTCGGACATTTTCGTCAAATCGACGTTTTTGACCCTCTGAAATCGAAATCGTGAGAATCAACGACGACAAACGACCATTTCACGATTTTGGTGAAATACAACGGTAAGTCCGATGCCGATGATGATTTGTCGTTGTAAATGCGTCAAAAGTCTGTTTTTTCATAAAGTTCGGACATTTTTGGCAAAACAGCGTTTTTGAACCTCTGAAAACGAAATCGTGAGAATCAACGACTACAAACGACCATTTCACCATTTCACAAAAACACGACTTTGTTTCCGATTCAATGGCAGATTGTTGTTGAAAAACGATCGAAAATGTGTTTTTTTCTGAAAAATATGACGTTTTCGTCAAATCAGCGTTTTTGACCATTTGAAAACGAAAATGTGAGAACCAACGACGACAAACGACCATTTCACGATTTTGGTGAAATACAACGGTAAGTCTGATGCCGATGATGATTTGTCGTTGTAAATGCGTCAAAAGTCTGTTTTTTCATAAAATTCGGGCATTTTCGTCAAATCGACGTTTTTGACCCTCTGAAATCGAAATCGTGAGAATCAACGACGACAAACGACCATTTCACGATTTTGGTGAAATACAACGGTAAGTCCGATGCCGATGATGATTTGTCGTTGTAAATGCGTCAAAAGTCTGTTTTTTCATAAAATTCGGGCATTTTCGTCAAGTCGACGTTTTTGACCCTCTGAAATCGAAATCGTGAGAATCAACGACTACAAACGACCATTTCACCATTTCACAAAAACACGACTTTGTTTCCGATTCAATGGCAGATTGTTGTTGTAAAACGATCGAAAATGGGTTTTTTTCGGAAAAATATGACTTTTTCGTCGAATCAACGTTTTTGACCATCTGAAAACGAAAATGTGAGAATCATCGACGACAAACGACCATTTCACGATTTTGGTGAAATACAACGGTAAGTCTGATGCCGATGATGATTTGTCGTTGTAAATGCGTCAAAAGTCTGTTTTTTCATAAAATTCGGGCATTTTCGTCAAATCGACGTTTTTGACCCTCTGAAATCGAAATCGTGAGAATCAACGACGACAAACGACCATTTCACGATTTCACAAAAACACGACTTTGATTCCGATTCAATGGCAGATTGTTGTTGAAAAACGATCGAAAATGTGTTTTTTTCTGAAAAATATGACGTTTTCGTCAAATCAGCGTTTTTGACCATTTGAAAACGAAAATGTGAGAACCAACGACGACAAACGACCATTTTACGATTTTACTGAAATTCAACGGTAAGTCTGATGCCGATGATGATTTGTCGTTATAAATGCGTCAAAAGTCTGTTTTTTCATAAAATTCGGACATTTTCGTCAAATCGACGTTTTTGACCCTCTGAAATCGAAATCGTGAGAATCAACGACGACAAACGACCATTTCACGATTTTGGTGAAATACAACGGTAAGTCCGATGCCGATGATGATTTGTCGTTGTAAATGCGTCAAAAGTCTGTTTTTTCATAAAGTTCGGACATTTTTGGCAAAACAGCGTTTTTGAACCTCTGAAAACGAAATCGTGAGAATCAACGACTACAAACGACCATTTCACCATTTCACAAAAACACGACTTTGTTTCCGATTCAATGGCAGATTGTTGTTGTAAAACGATCGAAAATGGTTTTTTTCGTCGAATCAACGTTTTTGACCATCTGAAAACGAAAATGTGAGAATCATCGACGACAAACGACCATTTCACGATTTTGGTGAAATACAACGGTAAGTCTGATGCCGATGATGATTTGTCGTTGTAAATGCGTCAAAAGTCTGTTTTTTCATAAAATTCGGCCATTTTCGTCAAATCGACGTTTTTGACCCTCTGAAATCGAAATCGTGAGAATCAACGACGACAAACGACCATTTCACGATTTTGGTGAAATACAACGGTAAGTCCGATGCCGATGATGATTTGTCGTTGTAAATGCGTCAAAAGTCTGTTTTTTCATAAAATTCGGGCATTTTCGTCAAATCGACGTTTTTGACCCTCTGAAATCGAAATCGTGAGAATCAACGACGACAAATGACCATTTCACGATTTCACAAAAACACGACTTTGTTTCCGATTCAATGGCAGATTGTTGTTGAAAAACGATCGAAAATGTGTTTTTTTCTGAAAAATATGACGTTTTCGTCAAATCAGCGTTTTTGACCATTTGAAAACGAAAATGTGAGAATCAACGACGACAAACGACCATTTTACGATTTTACTGAAATTCAACGGTAAGTCTGATGCCGATGATGATTTGTCGTTGTAAATGCGTCAAAAGTCTGTTTTTTCATAAAATTCGGGCATTTTCGTCAAATCGACGTTTTTGACCCTCTAAAATCGAAATCGTGAGAATCAACGACGACAAACGACCATTTCACGATTTTGGTGAAATACAACGGTAAGTCCGATGCCGATGATGATTTGTCGTTGTAAATGCGTCAAAAGTCTGTTTTTTCATAAAATTCGGGCATTTTCGTCAAATCGACGTTTTTGACCCTCTGAAATCGAAATCGTGAGAATCAACGACTGCAAACGACCATTTCACCATTTCACAAAAACACGACTTTGTTTCCGATTCAATGGCAGATTGTTGTTGTAAAACGATCGAAAATGGGTTTTTTTCGGAAAAATATGACTTTTTCGTCGAATCAACGTTTTTGACCATCTGAAAACGAAAATGTGAGAATCAACGACGACAAACGACCATTTTACGATTTTACTGAAATTCAACGGTAAGTCTGATGCCGATGATGATTTGTCGTTGTAAATGCGTCAAAAGTCTGTTTTTTCATAAAATTCGGGCATTTTCGTCAAATCGACATTTTTGACCCTCTGAAATCGAAATCGTGAGAATCAACGACGACAAACGACCATTTCACGATTTTGGTGAAATACAACGGTAAGTCCGATGCCGATGATGATTTGTCGTTGTAAATGCGTCAAAAGTCTGTTTTTTCATAAAGTTCGGACATTTTTGGCAAAACAGCGTTTTTGAACCTCTGAAAACGAAATCGTGAGAATCAACGACTACAAACGACCATTTCACCATTTCACAAAAACACGACTTTGTTTCCGATTCAATGGCAGATTGTTGTTGTAAAACGATCGAAAATGGGTTTTTTTCGGAAAAATATGACTTTTTCGTCGAATCAACGTTTTTGACCATCTGAAAACGAAAATGTGAGAATCATCGACGACAAACGACCATTTCACGATTTTGGTGAAATACAACGGTAAGTCTGATGCCGATGATGATTTGTCGTTGTAAATGCGTCAAAAGTCTGTTTTTTCATAAAATTCGGGCATTTTCGTCAAATCGACGTTTTTGACCCTCTGAAATCGAAATCGTGAGAATCAACGACGACAAACGACCATTTCACGATTTTGGTGAAATACAACGGTAAGTTCGATGCCGATGATGATTTGTCGTTGTAAATGCGTCAAAAGTCTGTTTTTTCATAAAGTTCGGACATTTTTGGCAAAACAGCGTTTTTGAACCTCTGAAAACGAAATCGTGAGAATCAACGACTACAAACGACCATTTCACCATTTCACAAAAACACGACTTTGTTTCCGATTCAATGGCAGATTGTTGTTGTAAAACGATCGAAAATGGATTTTTTTCGGAAAAATATGACTTTTTCGTCGAATCAACGTTTTTGACCATCTGAAAACGAAAATGTGAGAATCATCGACGACAAACGACCATTTCACGATTTTGGTGAAATACAACGGTAAGTCTGATGCCGATGATGATTTGTCGTTGTAAATACGTCAAAAGTCTGTTTTTTCATAAAATTCGGGCATTTTCGTCAAATCGACGTTTTTGACCCTCTGAAATCGAAATCGTGAGAATCAACGACTACAAACGACCATTTCACCATTTCACAAAAACACGACTTTGTTTCCGATTCAATGGCAGATTGTTGTTGAAAAACGATCGAAAATGTGTTTTTTTCTGAAAAATATGACTTTTTCGTCGAATCAACGTTTTTGACCATCTGAAAACGAAAATGTGAGAATCATCGACGACAAACGACCATTTCACGATTTTGGTGAAATACAACGGTAAGTCTGATGCCGATGATGATTTGTCGTTGTAAATGCGTCAAAAGTCTGTTTTTTCATAAAATTCGGGCATTTTCGTCAAATCGACGTTTTTGACCCTCTGAAATCGAAATCGTGAGAATCAACGACGACAAACGACCATTTCACGATTTCACAAAAACACGACTTTGTTTCCGATTCAATGGCAGATTGTTGTTGAAAAACGATCGAAAATGTGTTTTTTTCTGAAAAATATGACGTTTTCGTCAAATCAGCGTTTTTGACCATTTGAAAACGAAAATGTGAGAACCAACGACGACAAACGACCATTTTACGATTTTACTGAAATTCAACGGTAAGTCTGATGCCGATGATGATTTGTCGTTGTAAATGCGTCAAAAGTCTGTTTTTTCATAAAATTCGGGCATTTTCGTCAAATCGACGTTTTTGACCCTCTGAAATCGAAATCGTGAGAATCAACGACGACAAACGACCATTTCACGATTTTGGTGAAATACAACGGTAAGTTCGATGCCGATGATGATTTGTCGTTGTAAATGCGTCAAAAGTCTGTTTTTTCATAAAATTCGGACATTTTTGGCAAAACAGCGTTTTTGAACCTCTGAAATCGAAATCGTCAGAATCAACGACGACAAACGACCATTTCACGATTTCACAAAAACACGACTTTGTTTCCGATTCAATGGCAGATTGTTGTTGAAAAACGATCGAAAATGTGTTTTTTTCTGAAAAATATGACGTTTTCGTCAAATCAGCGTTTTTGACCATTTGAAAACGAAAATGTGAGAACCAACGACGACAAACGACCATTTTACGATTTTACTGAAATTCAACGGTAAGTCTGATGCCGATGATGATTTGTCGTTGTAAATGCGTCAAAAGTCTGTTTTTTCATAAAATTCGGGCATTTTCGTCAAATCGACGTTTTTGACCCTCTGAAATCGAAATCGTGAGAATCAACGACGACAAACGACCATTTCACGATTTTGGTGAAATACAACGGTAAGTTCGATGCCGATGATGATTTGTCGTTGTAAATGCGTCAAAAGTCTGTTTTTTCATAAAGTTCGGACATTTTTGGCAAAACAGCGTTTTTGAACCTCTGAAAACGAAATCGTGAGAATCAACGACTACAAACGACCATTTCACCATTTCACAAAAACACGACTTTGTTTCCGATTCAATGGCAGATTGTTGTTGAAAAACGATCGAAAATGTGTTTTTTTCTGAAAAATATGACTTTTTCGTCGAATCAACGTTTTTGACCATCTGAAAACGAAAATGTGAGAATCATCGACGACAAACGACCATTTCACGATTTTGGTGAAATACAACGGTAAGTCTGATGCCGATGATGATTTGTCGTTGTAAATGCGTCAAAAGTCTGTTTTTTCATAAAATTCGGGCATTTTCGTCAAATCGACGTTTTTGACCCTCTGAAATCGAAATCGTGAGAATCAACGACGACAAACGACCATTTCACGATTTTGGTGAAATACAACGGTAAGTCCGATGCCGATGATGATTTGTCGTTGTAAATGCGTCAAAAGTCTGTTTTTTCATAAAATTCGGGCATTTTCGTCAAGTCGACGTTTTTGACCCTCTGAAATCGAAATCGTGAGAATCAACGACTACAAACGACCATTTCACCATTTCACAAAAACACGACTTTGTTTCCGATTCAATGGCAGATTGTTGTTGTAAAACGATCGAAAATGGGTTTTTTTCGGAAAAATATGACTTTTTCGTCGAATCAACGTTTTTGACCATCTGAAAACGAAAATGTGAGAATCATCGACGACAAACGACCATTTCACGATTTTGGTGAAATACAACGGTAAGTCTGATGCCGATGATGATTTGTCGTTGTAAATGCGTCAAAAGTCTGTTTTTTCATAAAATTCGGGCATTTTCGTCAAATCGACGTTTTTGACCCTCTGAAATCGAAATCGTGAGAATCAACGACGACAAACGACCATTTCACGATTTCACAAAAACACGACTTTGTTTCCGATTCAATGGCAGATTGTTGTTGAAAAACGATCGAAAATGTGTTTTTTTCTGAAAAATAT
>OZ023227.1:18261102-18370124 GCA_964006125.1 Cryptus viduatorius | reverse complement strand
TTTGTCGTCGTGAATTCTCGCAATTACGATTTCACAGGGTCGCAAACGCTGATTTGACAAAAATGTCCGAAATTTATGACAAAACAGACTTTCGACGCATTTACAACGACAAATCATCATCGGCATCAGAATTACCGTTGTATTTCACCAAAATCGTGAAATGGTCGTTTGTCGTCGTGAATTCTCGCAATTACGATTTCACAGGGTCGCAAACGCTGAATTGACAAAAATGTCCGAAATTTATGAAAAACAGACTTTTGACGCATTTACAACGACAAATCATCATCGGCATCAGAATTACCGTTGTATTTCACCAAAATCGTGAAATGGTCGTTTGTCGTCGTGAATTCTCGCAATTACGATTTCACAGGGTCGCAAACGCTGAATTGACAAAAATGTCCGAAATTTATGATAAAACAGACTTTTGACGCATTTACAACGACAAATCATCATCGGCATCGGACTTACCGTTGTATTTCACCAAAATCGTGAAATGGTCGTTTGTCGTCGTTGATTGTCATGATTTCGATTTCAGAGGGTCAAAAACGCTGATTTGACGAAAACGTCATATTTTTCCGAAAAAAACACATTTTCGATCGTTTTTGAATATCAATCTGCATTGAATCGGAAACAAAGTCGTGTTTTTATGAAATCATGAAGTGGTCGTTTGTCGTCGTGAATTCTCGCGATTTCGATTTCACAGGGTCAAAAACGCTGATTTGACAAAAATGTCTGAAATTTATGAAAAAACAGACTTTTGACGCATTTACAACGACAAATCATCATCGGCATCGGAATTACCGTTGTATTTCACCAAAATCGTGAAATGGTCGTTTGTCGTCGTTGATTCTCACGATTTCGATTTCAGAGGGTCAAAAACGTCGATTTGACGAAAATGCCCGAATTTTATGAAAAAACAGACTTTTGACGCATCTACAACGACAAATCATCATCGGCATCAGACTTACCGTTGAATTTCAGTAAAATCGTAAAATGGTCGTTTGTCGTCGTTGATTCTCACATTTTCGTTTTCAAATGGTCAAAAACGCTGATTCGAAGAAAAAGTCATATTTTTCCGAAAAAAACCATTTTCGATCGTTTTACAACAACAATCTGCCATTGAATCGGAAACAAAGTCGTGTTTTTGTGAAATGGTGAAATGGTCGTTTGTAGTCGTTGATTCTCACGATTTCGTTTTCAGAGGGTCAAAAACGCTGTTTTGCCAAAAATGTCCGAAATTTATGAAAAAAACATACGTTTGACGCATTTACAACGACAAATCATCATCGGCATCAGACTTACCGTTGTATTTCACCAAAATCGTGAAATGGTCGTTTGTCGTCGTTGATTGTCATGATTTTGATTTCAGAGGGTCAAAAACGCTGATTTGACGAAAACGTCATATTTTTCCGAAAAAAACACATTTTCGATCGTTTTTGAATATCAATCTGCCATAGAATCGGAAACAAAGTCGTGTTTTTATGAAATTATGAAGTGGTCGTTTGTCGTCGTGAATTCTCACGATTTCGATTTCACAGGGTCGCAACGCTGATTTGACGAAAATGCCCGAATTTTATGAAAAAACAAACTTTTGACGCATTTACAACGACAAATCATCATCGGCATCGGACTTACCGTTGTATTTCACCAAAATCGTGAAATGGTCGTTTGTCGTCGTTGATTCTCACGATTTCGATTTCAGAGGGTCAAAAACGTCGATTTGACGAAAATGTCCGAATTTTATGAAAAACCAGACTTTTGACGCATTTACAACGACAAAACATCATCGGCATCAGAATTACCGTTGTATTTCACCAAAATCGTGAAATGGTCGTTTGTCGTAGTTGATTCTCACATTTTCGTTTTCAGATGGTCAAAAACGCTGATTTAAAGAAAACGTCATATTTTTCCGAAAAAAACACATTTTCGATCGTTTTTGAATATCAATCTGCCATTGAATCGGAAACAAAGTCGTGTTTTTATGAAATTATGAAGTGGTCGTTTGTCGTCGTGAATTCTCGCGATTTCGATTTCACAGGGTCAAAAACGCTGATTTGACAAAAATGTCTGAAATTTATGAAAAAACAGACTTTTGACGCAGTTACAACGACATCATCGGCATCAGAATTACCGTTGTATTTCACCAAAATCGTGAAATGGTCGTTTGTCGTCGTGAATTCTCGCAATTACGATTTCACAGGTTCGCAAACGCTGATTTGACAAAAATGTCCGAAATTTATGAAAAAACAGACTTTTGACGCATTTACAAGGACAAATCATCATCGGCATCAGACTTACCGTTTTATTTCACCAAAATCGTGAAATGGTCGTTTGTCGTCGTTGATTCTCACGATTTCGATTTCAGAGGGTCAAAAACGCTGTTATGACAAAAATGTCCGAAATTTATGACAAAACAGACTTTCGACGCATTTACAACGACAAATCATCATCGGCATCAGAATTACCGTTGTATTTCACCAAAATCGTGAAATGGTCGTTTGTCGTCGTGAATTCTCGCAATTACGATTTCACAGGGTCGCAAACGCTGATTTGACAAAAATGTCCGAAATTTATGACAAAACAGACTTTCGACGCATTTACAACGACAAATCATCATCGGCATCAGAATTACCGCTGTATTTCACCAAAATCGTGAAATGGTCGTTTGTCGTCGTGAATTCTCGCAATTACGATTTCACAGGGTCAAAAACGCTGATTTGACAAAAATGTCCGAAATTTATGACAAAACAGACTTTCGACGCATTTACAACGACAAAACATCATCGGCATCAGAATTACCGTTGTATTTCACCAAAATCGTGAAATGGTCGTTTGTCGTAGTTGATTCTCACATTTTCGTTTTCAGATGGTCAAAAACGCTGATTTAAAGAAAACGTCATATTTTTCCGAAAAAAACACATTTTCGATCGTTTTTGAATATCAATCTGCCATTGAATCGGAAACAAAGTCGTGTTTTTAGGAAATTATGAAGTGGTCGTTTGTCGTCGTGAATTCTCGCGATTTCGATTTCACAGGGTCAAAAACGCTGATTTGACAAAAGTGTCTGAAATTTATGAAAAAACAGACTTTTGACGCTTGTACAACGACAAATCATCATGGGCATCGAACTTGCAGTTGTATTTCAGCAAAATTGTAAAAATGGTCGTTTGTCGTCGTTGATTCTCACGATTTCGATTTCAGAGGGTCAAAAACGCTGTTTTGACAAAAGTGTCTGAAATTTATGACAAAACAGACTTTCGACGCATTTACAACGACAAATCATCATCGGCATCAGAATTACCGTTGTATTTCACCAAAATCGTGAAATGGTCGTTTGTCGTCGTGAATTCTCGCAATTACGATTTCACAGGGTCGCAAACGCTGATTTGACAAAAATGTCCGAAATTTATGACAAAACAGACTTTCGACGCATTTACAACGACAAATCATCATCGGCATCAGAATTACCGTTGTATTTCACCAAAATCGTGAAATGGTCGTTTGTCGTCGTGAATTCTCGCAATTACGATTTCACAGGGTCGCAAACGCTGAATTGACAAAAATGTCCGAAATTTATGATAAAACAGACTTTTGACGCATTTACAACGACAAATCATCATCGGCATCGGACTTACCGTTGTATTTCACCAAAATCGTGAAATGGTCGTTTGTCGTCGTTGATTGTCATGATTTCGATTTCAGAGGGTCAAAAACGCTGATTTGACGAAAACGTCATATTTTTCCGAAAAAAACACATTTTCGATCGTTTTTGAATATCAATCTGCCATTGAATCGGAAACAAAGTCGTGTTTTTATGAAATCATGAAGTGGTCGTTTGTCGTCGTGAATTCTCGCGATTTCGATTTCACAGGGTCAAAAACGCTGATTTGACAAAAATGTCTGAAATTTATGAAAAAACAGACTTTTGACGCATTTACAACGACAAATCATCATCGGCATCAGACTTACCGTTGTATTTCATCAAAATCGTGAAATGGTCGTTTGTCGTCGTTGATTCTCACGATTTCGATTTCAGAAGGTCAAAAACGTCGATTTGACGAAAATGCCCGAATTTTATGAAAAAACAGACTTTTGACGCATTTACAACGACAAATCATCATCGGCATCAGACTTACCGTTGTATTTCACCAAAATCGTGAAATGGTCGTTTGTCGTCGATGATTCTCACATTTCGTTTTCAGATGGTCAAAAACGCTGATTTAAAGAAAACGTCATATTTTTCCGAAAAAAACACATTTTCGATCGTTTTTGAATATCAATCTGCCATTGAATCGGAAACAAAGTCGTGTTTTTATGAAATTATGAAGTGGTCGTTTGTCGTCGTGAATTCTCGCGATTTCGATTTCACAGGGTCAAAAACGCTGATTTGACAAAAATGTCTGAAATTTATGAAAAAACAGACTTTTGACGCATGTACAACGACAAATCATCATGGGCATCGAACTTGCAGTTGTATTTCAGCAAAATTGTAAAATGGTCGTTTGTCGTCGTTGATTCTCACGATTTCGATTTCAGAGGGTCAAAACGCTGTTTTGACAAAAATGTCCGAAATTTATGACAAAACAGACTTTCGACGCATTTACAACGACAAATCATCATCGGCATCAGAATTACCGTTGTATTTCACCAAAATCGTGAAATGGTCGTTTGTCGTCGTGAATTCTCGCAATTACGATTTCACAGAGTCGCAAACGCTGATTTGACAAAAATGTCCGAAATTTATGACAAAACAGACTTTCGACGCATTTACAACGACAAATCATCATCGGCATCAGAATTACCGTTGTATTTCACCAAAATCGTGAAATGGTCGTTTGTCGTCGTGAATTCTCGCAATTACGATTTCACAGGGTCGCAAACGCTGAATTGACAAAAATGTCCGAAATTTATGAAAAAACAGACTTTTGACGCATTTACAACGACAAATCATCATCGGCATCGGACTTACCGTTGTATTTCACCAAAATCGTGAAATGGTCGTTTGTCGTCGTGAATTCTCGCAATTACGATTTCACAGGGTCGCAAACGCTGAATTGACAAAAATGTCCGAAATTTATGAAAAAAACAGACTTTTGACGCATTTACAACGACAAATCATCATCGGCATCGGACTTACCGTTGTATTTCACCAAAATCGTGAAATGGTCGTTTGTCGTCGTTGATTGTCATGATTTCGATTTCAGAGGGTCAAAAACGCTGATTTGACGAAAACGTCATATTTTTCCGAAAAAAACACATTTTCGATCGTTTTGAATATCAATCTGCCATTGAATCGGAAACAAAGTCGTGTTTTTATGAAATCATGAAGTGGTCGTTTGTCGTCGTGAATTCTCGCGATTTCGATTTCACAGGGTCAAAAACGCTGATTTGACAAAAATGTCTGAAATTTATGAAAAAACAGACTTTTGACGCATTTACAACGACAAATCATCATCGGCATCAGACTTACCGTTGTATTTCATCAAAATCGTGAAATGGTCGTTTGTCGTCGTTGATTCTCACGATTTCGATTTCAGAAGGTCAAAAACGTCGATTTGACGAAAATGCCCGAATTTTATGAAAAAACAGACTTTTGACGCATTTACAACGACAAATCATCATCGGCATCAGACTTACCGTTGTATTTCACCAAAATCGTGAAATGGTCGTTTGTCGTCGATGATTCTCACATTTTCGTTTTCAGATGGTCAAAAACGCTGATTTAAAGAAAACGTCATATTTTTCCGAAAAAAACACATTTTCGATCGTTTTTGAATATCAATCTGCCATTGAATCGGAAACAAAGTCGTGTTTTTATGAAATTATGAAGTGGTCGTTTGTCGTCGTGAATTCTCGCGATTTCGATTTCACAGGGTCAAAAACGCTGATTTGACAAAAATGTCTGAAATTTATGAAAAAACAGACTTTTGACGCATGTACAACGACAAATCATCATGGGCATCGAACTTGCAGTTGTATTTCAGCAAAATTGTAAAATGGTCGTTTGTCGTCGTTGATTCTCACGATTTCGATTTCAGAGGTCAAAAACGCTGTTTTGACAAAAATGTCCGAAATTTATGACAAAACAGACTTTCGACGCATTTACAACGACAAATCATCATCGGCATCAGAATTACCGTTGTATTTCACCAAAATCGTGAAATGGTCGTTTGTCGTCGTTGATTCTCACGATTTCGATTTCAGAGGGTCAAAAACGTCGATTTGACGAAAATGCCCGAATTTTATGGAAAAACAGACTTTTGACGCATTTACAACGACAAAACATCATCGGCATCAGAATTACCGTTGTATTTCACCAAAATCGTGAAATGGTCGTTTGTCGTAGTTGATTCTAACATTTTCGTTTTCAGATGGTCAAAAACGCTGATTTAAAGAAAACGTCATATTTTTCCGAAAAAAACACATTTTCGATCGTTTTTGAATATCAATCTGCCATTGAATCGGAAACAAAGTCGTGTTTTTATGAAATTATGAAGTGGTCGTTTGTCGACGTGAATTCTCGCGATTTCGATTTCACAGGGTCAAAACGCTGATTTGACAAAAATGTCTGAAATTTATGAAAAAACAGACTTTTGACGCAGTTACAACGACATCATCGGCATCAGAATTACCGTTGTATTTCACCAAAATCGTGAAATGGTCGTTTGTCGTCGTGAATTCTCGCAATTACGATTTCACAGGGTCGCAAACGCTGATTTGACAAAAATGTCCGAAATTTATGAAAAAACAGACTTTTGACGCATGTACAACGACAAATCATCATGGGCATCGAACTTGCAGTTGTATTTCTGCAAAATTGTAAAATGGTCGTTTGTCGTCGTTGATTCTCACGATTTCGATTTCAGAGGGTCAAAAACGCTGTTATGACAAAAATGTCCGAAATTTATGACAAAACAGACTTTCGACGCATTTACAACGACAAATCATCATCGGCATCAGAATTACCGTTGTATTTCACCAAAATCGTGAAATGGTCGTTTGTCGTCGTGAATTCTCGCAATTACGATTTCACAGGGTCGCAAACGCTGATTTGACAAAAATGTCCGAAATTTATGACAAAACAGACTTTCGACGCATTTACAACGACAAATCATCATCGGCATCAGAATTACCGCTGTATTTCACCAAAATCGTGAAATGGTCGTTTGTCGTCGTGAATTCTCGCAATTACGATTTCACAGGGTCAAAAACGCTGATTTGACAAAAATGTCCGAAATTTATGACAAAACAGACTTTCGACGCATTTACAACGACAAAACATCATCGGCATCAGAATTACCGTTGTATTTCACCAAAATCGTGAAATGGTCGTTTGTCGTAGTTGATTCTCACATTTTCGTTTTCAGATGGTCAAAAACGCTGATTTAAAGAAAACGTCATATTTTTCCGAAAAAAACACATTTTCGATCGTTTTTGAATATCAATCTGCCATTGAATCGGAAACAAAGTCGTGTTTTTATGAAATTATGAAGTGGTCGTTTGTCGTCGTGAATTCTCGCGATTTCGATTTCACAGGGTCAAAAACGCTGATTTGACAAAAATGTCTGAAATTTATGAAAAAACAGACTTTTGACGCTTGTACAACGACAAATCATCATGGGCATCGAACTTGCAGTTGTATTTCAGCAAAATTGTAAAATGGTCGTTTGTCGTCGTTGATTCTCACGATTTCGATTTCAGAGGGTCAAAAACGCTGTTTTGCCAAAAATGTCCGAAATTTATGACAAAACAGACTTTCGACGCATTTACAACGACAAATCATCATCGGCATCAGAATTACCGTTGTATTTCACCAAAATCGTGAAATGGTCGTTTGTCGTCGTGAATTCTCGCAATTACGATTTCACAGGGTCGCAAACGCTGATTTGACAAAAATGTCCGACATTTATGACAAAACAGACTTTCGACGCATTTACAACAACAAATCATCATCGGCATCAGAATTACCGCTGTATTTCACCAAAATCGTGAAATGGTCGTTTGTCGTCGTGAATTCTCGCAATTACGATTTCACAGGGTCAAAAACGCTGATTTGACAAAAATGTCCGAAATTTATGACAAAACAGACTTTCGACGCATTTACAACGACAAAACATCATCGGCATCAGAATTACCGTTGTATTTCACCAAAATCGTGAAATGGTCGTTTGTCGTAGTTGATTCTCACATTTTCGTTTTCAGATGGTCAAAAACGCTGATTTAAAGAAAACGTCATATTTTTCCGAAAAAAACACATTTTCGATCGTTTTTGAATATCAATGTGCCATTGAATCGGAAACAAAGTCGTGTTTTTATGAAATTATGAAGTGGTCGTTTGTCGTCGTGAATTCTCGCGATTTCGATTTCACAGGGTCAAAAACGCTGATTTGACAAAAATGTCTGAAATTTATGAAAAAACAGACTTTTGACGCTTGTACAACGACAAATCATCATGGGCATCGAACTTGCAGTTGTATTTCAGCAAAATTGTAAAATGGTCGTTTGTCGTCGTTGATTCTCACGATTTCGATTTCAGAGGGTCAAAAACGCTGTTTTGACAAAAATGTCCGAAATTTATGACAAAACAGACTTTCGACGCATTTACAACGACAAATCATCATCGGCATCAGAATTACCGTTGTATTTCACCAAAATCGTGAAATGGTCGTTTGTCGTCGTGAATTCTCGCAATTACGATTTCACAGGGTCGCAAACGCTGATTTGACAAAAATGTCCGAAATTTATGACAAAACAGACTTTCGACGCATTTACAACGACAAATCA
Source organism: Cryptus viduatorius (assembly GCA_964006125.1). Classification (NCBI taxonomy): domain Eukaryota; kingdom Metazoa; phylum Arthropoda; class Insecta; order Hymenoptera; family Ichneumonidae; genus Cryptus; species Cryptus viduatorius. The sequence goes on along the minus strand of OZ023227.1, from coordinate 18,361,340 downwards.
TCATCGGCATCAGAATTACCGTTGTATTTCACCAAAATCGTGAAATGGTCGTTTGTCGTCGTGAATTCTCGCAATTACGATTTCACAGGGTCAAAAACGCTGATTTGACAAAAATGTCCGAAATTTATGACAAAACAGACTTTCGACGCATTTACAACGACAAAACATCATCGGCATCAGAATTACCGTTGTATTTCACCAAAATCGTGAAATGGTCGTTTGTCGTAGTTGATTCTCACATTTTCGTTTTCAGATGGTCAAAAACGCTGATTTAAAGAAAACGTCATATTTTTCCGAAAAAAACACATTTTCGATCGTTTTTGAATATCAATCTGCCATTGAATCGGAAACAAAGTCGTGTTTTTATGAAATTATGAAGTGGTCGTTTGTCGTCGTGAATTCTCACGATTTCGATTTCACAGGGTCGCAAACGCTGATTTGACGAAAATGCCCGAATTTTATGAAAAAACAGACTTTTGACGCATTTACAACGACAAATCATCATCGGCATCGGACTTACCGTTGTATTTGATAAAAATGTCCGAAATTTATGACAAAACAGACTTTCGACGCATTTACAACGACAAATCATCATCGGCATCAGAATTACCGTTGTATTTCACCAAAATCGTGAAATGGTCATTTGTCGTCGTGAATTCTCGCAATTACGATTTCACAGGGTCGCAAACGCTGATTTGACAAAAATGCCTGAAATTTATGAAAAAACAGACTTTTGACGCATGTACAACGACAAAACATCATCGGCATCAGAATTACCGTTGTATTTCACCAAAATCGTGAAATGGTCGTTTGTCGTAGTTGATTCTCACATTTTCGTTTTCAGATGGTCAAAAACGCTGATTTAAAGAAAACGTCATATTTTTCCGAAAAAAACACATTTTCGATCGTTTTTGAATATCAATCTGCCATTGAATCGGAAACAAAGTCGTGTTTTTATGAAATTATGAAGTGGTCGTTTGTCGTCGTGAATTCTCACGATTTCGATTTCACAGGGTCGCAAACGCTGATTTGACGAAAATGCCCGAATTTTATGAAAAAACAGACTTTTGACGCATTTACAACGACAAATCATCATCGGCATCGGACTTACCGTTGTATTTGATAAAAATGTCCGAAATTTATGACAAAACAGACTTTCGACGCATTTACAACGACAAATCATCATCGACATCAGAATTACCGTTGTATTTCACCAAAATCGTGAAATGGTCGTTTGTCGTCGTGAATTCTCGCAATTACGATTTCACAGGGTCGCAAACGCTGATTTGACAAAAATGCCTGAAATTTATGAAAAAACAGACTTTTGACGCATGTACAACGACAAATCATCATGGGCATCGAACTTGCAGTTGTATTTCAGCAAAATTGTAAAATGGTCGTTTGTAGTCGTTGATTCTCACGATTTCGTTTTCAGAGGTTCAAAAACACTGTTTTGCCAAAAATGTCCGAATTTTATGAAAAAACAGACTTTTGACGCATTTACAACGACAAATCATCATCGGCATCGGACTTACCGTTGTATTTCACCAAAATCGTGAAATGGTCGTTTGTCGTCGTTGATTCTCACGATTTCGATTTCAGAGGGTCAAAAACGTCGATTTGACGAAAATGCCCGAATTTTATGAAAAAACAGACTTTTGACGCATTTACAACGACAAAACATCATCGGCATCAGAATTACCGTTGTATTTCACCAAAATCGTGAAATGGTCGTTTGTCGTAGTTGATTCTCACATTTTCGTTTTCAGATGGTCAAAAACGCTGATTTAAAGAAAACGTCATATTTTTCCGAAAAAAACACATTTTCGATCGTTTTTGAATATCAATCTGCCATTGAATCGGAAACAAAGTCGTGTTTTTATGAAATTATGAAGTGGTCGTTTGTCGTCGTGAATTCTCGCGATTTCGATTTCACAGGGTCAAAAACGCTGATTTGACAAAAATGTCTGAAATTTATGAAAAAACAGACTTTTGACGCATGTACAACGACAAATCATCATGGGCATCGAACTTGCAGTTGTATTTCAGCAAAATTGTAAAATGGTCGTTTGTCGTCGTTGATTCTCACGATTTCGATTTCAGAGGGTCAAAAACGCTGTTTTGACAAAAATGTCCGAAATTTATGACAAAACAGACTTTCGACGCATTTACAACGACAAATCATCATCGGCATCAGAATTACCGTTGTATTTCACCAAAATCGTGAAATGGTCGTTTGTCGTCGTGAATTCTCGCAATTACGATTTCACAGGGTCGCAAACGCTGATTTGACAAAAATGTCCGAAATTTATGACAAAACAGACTTTCGACGCATTTACAACGACAAATCATCATCGGCATCAGAATTACCGTTGTATTTCACCAAAATCGTGAAATGGTCGTTTGTCGTCGTTGATTGTCATGATTTCGATTTCAGAGGGTCAAAAACGCTGATTTGACGAAAACGTCATATTTTTCCGAAAAAAAACACATTTTCGATCGTTTTTGAATATCAATCTGCCATTGAATCGGAAACAAAGTCGTGTTTTTATGAAATTATGATGAAGTGGTCGTTTGTCGTCGTGAATTCTCACGATTTCGATTTCACAGGGTCGCAAACGCTGATTTGACGAAAATGCCCGAATTTTATGAAAAAACAGACTTTTGACGCATTTACAACGACAAATCATCATCGGCATCGGACTTACCGTTGTATTTCACCAAAATCGTGAAATGGTCGTTTGTCATCGTTGATTGTCATGATTTCGATTTCAGAGGGTCAAAAACGCTGATTTGACGAAAACGTCATATTTTTCCGAAAATAACACATTTTCGATCGTTTTTGAATATCAATCTGCCATTGAATCGGAAACAAAGTCGTGTTTTTATGAAATCATGAAGTGGTCGTTTGTCGTCGTGAATTCTCGCGATTTCGATTTCACAGGGTCAAAAACGCTGATTTGACAAAAATGTCTGAAATTTATGAAAAAACAGACTTTTGACGCATTTACAACGACAAATCATCATCGGCATCAGACTTACCGTTGTATTTCATCAAAATCGTGAAATGGTCGTTTGTCGTCGTTGATTCTCACGATTTCGATTTCAGAAGGTCAAAAACGTCGATTTGACGAAAATGCCCGAATTTTATGAAAAAACAGACTTTTGACGGATTTACAACGACAAATCATCATCGGCATCAGACTTACCGTTGTATTTTACCAAAATCGTGAAATGGTCGTTTGTCGTCGTTGATTCTCACAATTTCGATTTCACAGTGTCAAAAACGCTGATTTGACGAAAACGTCATATTTTTCCGAAAAAAACACATTTTCGATCGTTTTTGAATATCAATCTGCCATTGAATCGGAAACAAAGTCGTGTTTTTATGAAATTATGAAGTGGTCGTTTGTCGTCGTGAATTCTCAGGATTTCGATTTCACAGGGTCGCAAACGCTGATTTGACGAAAATGCCCGAATTTTATGAAAAAACAGACTTTTGACGCATTTACAACGACAAATCATCATCGGCATCGGACTTACCGTTGTATTTCACCAAAATCGTGAAATGGTCGTTTGTCGTCGTTGATTGTCATGATTTCGATTTCAGAGGGTCAAAAACGCTGATTTGACGAAAACGTCATATTTTTCCGAAAAAAACACATTTTCGATCGTTTTTGAATATCAATCTGCCATTGAATCGGAAACAAAGTCGTGTTTTTATGAAATTATAAAGTGGTCGTTTGTCGTCGTGAATTCTCACGATTTCGATTTCACAGGGTCGCAAACGCTGATTTGACGAAAATGCCCGAATTTTATGAAAAAACAAACTTTTGACGCATTTACAACGACAAATCATCATCGGCATCAGACTTACCGTTGTATTTCACCAAAATCGTGAAATGGTCGTTTGTCGTCGTTGATTCTCACGATTTCGATTGCAGAGGGTCAAAAACGTCGATTTGACGAAAATGCCCGAATTTTATGAAAAAACAGACTTTTGACGCATTTACAACGACAAATCATCATTGGCATCAGACTTACCGTTGTATTTTACCAAAATCGTGAAATGGTCGTTTGTCGTCGTTGATTCTCACAATTTCGATTTCACAGTGTCAAAAACGCTGATTTGACGAAAACGTCATATTTTTCCGAAAAAAACACATTTTCGATCGTTTTTGAATATCAGTCTGCCATTGAATCGGAAACAAAGTCGTGTTTTTGTGAAATTATGAAGTGGTCGTTTGTCGTCGTGAATTCTGGCGATTTCGATTTCACAGGGTCAAAAACGCTGATTTGACAAAAATGTCTGAAATTTATGAAAAAACAGACTTTTGACGCATTTTCAACGACAAATCATCATCGGCATCAGACTTACCGTTGAATTTCAGTAAAATCGTAAAATGGTCGTTTGTCGTCGTTGATTCTCACATTTTCGTTTTCAAATGGTCAAAAACGCTGATTTGACGAAAACGTCATATTTTTCAGAAAAAAACACATTTTCGATCGTTTTTCAACAACAATCTGCCATTGAATCGGAAACAAAGTCGTGTTTTTGTGAAATCGTGGAATGGTCGTTTGTCGTCGTTGATTCTCACGATTTCGATTTCAGAGGGTCAAAAACGTCGATTTGACGAAAATGCCCGAATTTTATGAAAAAACAGACTTTTGACGCATTTACAACGACAAATCATCATCGGCATCGGACTTACCGTTGTATTTCACCAAAATCGTGAAATGGTCGTTTGTCGTCGTTGATTCTCACGATTTCGATTTCAGAGGGTCAAAAACGTCGATTTGACGAAAATGCCCGAATTTTATGAAAAAACAGACTTTTGACGCATTTACAACGACAAATCATCATCGGCATCAGACTTACCGTTGAATTTCAGTAAAATCGTAAAATGGTCGTTTGTCGTCGTTGATTCTCACATTTTCGTTTTCAAATGGTCAAAAACGCTGATTCGTCGAAAAAGTCATATTTTTCCGAAAAAAACCCATTTTCGATCGTTTTACAACAACAATCTGCCATTGAATCGGAAACAAAGTCGTGTTTTTGTGAAATGGTGAAATGGTCGTTTGTAGTCGTTGATTCTCACGATTTCGTTTTCAGAGGGTCAAAAACGCTGTTTTGCCAAAAATGTCCGAAATTTATGAAAAAACATACGTTTGACGCATTTACAACGACAAATCATCATCGGCATCAGACTTACCGTTGTATTTCACCAAAATCGTGAAATGGTCGTTTGTCGTCGTTGATTGTCATGATTTCGATTTCAGAGGGTCAAAAACGCTGATTTGACGAAAACGTCATATTTTTCCGAAAAAAACACATTTTCGATCGTTTTTGAATATCAATCTGCCATTGAATCGGAAACAAAGTCGTGTTTTTATGAAATTATGAAGTGGTCGTTTGTCGTCGTGAATTCTCACGATTTCGATTTCACAGGGTCGCAAACGCTGATTTGACGAAAATGCCCGAATTTTATGAAAAAACAAACTTTTGACGCATTTACAACGACAAATCATCATCGGCATCGGACTTACCGTTGTATTTCACCAAAATCGTGAAATGGTCGTTTGTCGTCGTTGATTCTCACGATTTCGATTTCAGAGGGTCAAAAACGTCGATTTGACGAAAATGCCCGAATTTTATGAAAAAACAGACTTTAGACGCATTTACAACGACAAATCATCATCGGCATCAGACTTACCGTTGAATTTCAGTAAAATCGTAAAATGGTCGTTTGTCGTCGTTGATTCTCACATTTTCGTTTTCAAATGGTCAAAAACGCTGATTTGACGAAAACGTCATATTTTTCAGAAAAAAACACATTTTCGATCGTTTTTCAACAACAATCTGCCATTGAATCGGAAACAAAGTCGTGTTTTTGTGAAATCGTGAAATGGTCGTTTGTCGTCGTTGATTCTCACGATTTCGATTTCAGAGGGTCAAAAACGTCGATTTGACGAAAATGCCCGAATTTTATGAAAAAACAGACTTTTGACGCATTTACAACGACAAATCATCATCGGCATCAGAATTACCGTTGTATTTCACCAAAATCGTGAAATGGTCGTTTGTCGTAGTTGATTCTCACATTTTCGTTTTCAGATGGTCAAAAACGCTGATTTAAAGAAAACGTCATATTTTTCCGAAAAAAACACATTTTCGATCGTTTTTGAATATCAATCTGCCATTGAATCGGAAACAAAGTCGTGTTTTTATGAAATTATGAAGTGGTCGTTTGTCGTCGTTGATTCTCACGATTTCGATTTCAGAGGGTCAAAAACGTCGATTTGACGAAAATGCCCGAATTTTATGAAAAAACAGACTTTTGACGGATTTACAACGACAAATCATCATCGGCATCAGACTTACCGTTGTATTTTACCAAAATCGTGAAATGGTCGTTTGTCGTCGTTGATTCTCACGATTTCGATTTCAGAGGGTCAAAAACGTCGATTTGACGAAAATGTCCGAAATTTATGACAAAACAGACTTTCGACGCATTTACAACGACAAATCATCATCGGCATCAGAATTACCGTGGTATTTCACCAAAATCGTGAAATGGTCGTTTGTCGTCGTGAATTCTCGCAATTACGATTTCACAGGGTCGCAAACGCTGATTTGACAAAAATGTCCGAAATTTATGACAAAACAGACTTTCGACGCATTTACAACGACAAATCATCATCGGCATCAGAATTACCGTTGTATTTCACCAAAATCGTGAAATGGTCGTTTGTCGTAGTTGATTCTCACATTTTCGTTTTCAGATGGTCAAAAACGCTGATTTAAAGAAAACGTCATATTTTTCCGAAAAAAACACATTTTCGATCGTTTTTGAATATCAATCTGCCATTGAATCGGAAACAAAGTCGTGTTTTTATGAAATTATGAAGTGGTCGTTTGTCGTCGTGAATTCTCGCGATTTCGATTTCACAGGGTCAAAAACGCTGATTTGACAAAAATGTCTGAAATTTATGAAAAAACAGACTTTTGACGCATGTACAACGACAAATCATCATGGGCATCGAACTTGCAGTTGTATTTCAGCAAAATTGTAAAATGGTCGTTTGTCGTCGTTGATTCTCACGATTTCGATTTCAGAGGGTCAAAAACGCTGTTTTGACAAAAATGTCCGAAATTTATGACAAAACAGACTTTCGACGCATTTACAACGACAAATCATCATCGGCATCAGAATTACCGTTGTATTTCACCAAAATCGTGAAATGGTCGTTTGTCGTCGTGAATTCTCGCAATTACGATTTCACAGGGTCGCAAACGCTGATTTGACAAAAATGTCCGAAATTTATGACAAAACAGACTTTCGACGCATTTACAACGACAAATCATCATCGGCATCAGAATTACCGTTGTATTTCACCAAAATCGTTAAATGGTCGTTTGTCGTCGTGAATTCTCGCAATTACGATTTCACAGGGTCAAAAACGCTGATTTGACAAAAATGTCCGAATTTTATGAAAAAACAGACTTTTGACGCATTTACAACGACAAATCATCATCGGCATCGGACTTACCGTTGTATTTCACCAAAATCGTGAAATGGTCGTTTGTCGTCGTTGATTGTCATGATTTCGATTTCAGAGGGTCAAAAACGCTGATTTGACGAAAACGTCAAATTTTTCCGAAAAAAACACATTTTCGATCGTTTTTGAATATCAATCTGTTATTGAATCGGAAACAAAGTCGTGTTTTTATGAAATTATGAAGTGGTCGTTTGTCGTCGTGAATTCTCGCGATTTCGATTTCACAGGGTCAAAAACGCTGATTTGACAAAAATGTCTGAAATTTATGAAAAAACAGACTTTTGACGCAGTTACAACGACATCATCGGCATCAGAATTACCGTTGTATTTCACCAAAATCGTGAAATGGTCGTTTGTCGTCGTGAATTCTCGCAATTACGATTTCACAGGGTCGCAAACGCTGATTTGACAAAAATGTCCGAAATTTATGAAAAAACAGACTTTTGACGCATTTACAAGGACAAATCATCATCGGCATCAGACTTACCGTTGTATTTCACCAAAATCGTGAAATGGTCGTTTGTCGTCGTTGATTCTCACGATTTCGATTTCACAGGGTCAAAAACGCTGATTTGACAAAAATGTCCGAAATTTATGACAAAACAGACTTTCGACGCATTTACAACGACAAATCATCATCGGCATCAGAATTACCGTTGTATTTCACCAAAATCGTGAAATGGTCGTTTGTCGTCGTTGATTGTCATGATTTCGATTTCAGAGGGTCAAAAACGCTGATTTGACGAAAACGTCATATTTTTCCGAAAAAAAAACACATTTTCGATCGTTTTTGAATATCAATCTGCCATTGAATCGGAAACAAAGTCGTGTTTTTATGAAATTATGAAGTGGTCGTTTGTCGTCGTGAATTCTCACGATTTCGATTTCACAGGGTCGCAAACGCTGATTTGACGAAAATGCCCGAATTTTATGAAAAAACAGACTTTTGACGCATTTACAACGACAAATCATCATCGGCATCGGACTTACCGTTGTATTTCACCAAAATCGTGAAATGGTCGTTTGTCATCGTTGATTGTCATGATTTCGATTTCAGAGGGTCAAAAACGCTGATTTGACGAAAACGTCATATTTTTCCGAAAAAAACACATTTTCGATCGTTTTTGAATATCAATCTGCCATTGAATCGGAAACAAAGTCGTGTTTTTATGAAATCATGAAGTGGTCGTTTGTCGTCGTGAATTCTCGCGATTTCGATTTCACAGGGTCAAAAACGCTGATTTGACAAAAATGTCTGAAATTTATGAAAAAACAGACTTTTGACGCATTTACAACGACAAATCATCATCGGCATCAGACTTACCGTTGTATTTCATCAAAATCGTGAAATGGTCGTTTGTCGTCGTTGATTCTCACGATTTCGATTTCAGAAGGTCAAAAACGTCGATTTGACGAAAATGCCCGAATTTTATGAAAAAACAGACTTTTGACGGATTTACAACGACAAATCATCATCGGCATCAGACTTACCGTTGTATTTTACCAAAATCGTGAAATGGTCGTTTGTCGTCGTTGATTCTCACAATTTCGATTTCACAGTGTCAAAAACGCTGATTTGACGAAAACGTCATATTTTTCCGAAAAAAACACATTTTCGATCGTTTTTGAATATCAATCTGCCATTGAATCGGAAACAAAGTCGTGTTTTTATGAAATTATGAAGTGGTCGTTTGTCGTCGTGAATTCTCACGATTTCGATTTCACAGGGTCGCAAACGCTGATTTGACAAAAATGTCCGAAATTTATGACAAAACAGACTTTTGACGCATTTACAACGACAAATCATCATCGGCATCGGACTTACCGTTGTATTTCACCAAAATCGTGAAATGGTCGTTTGTCGTCGTTGATTGTCATGATTTCGATTTCAGAGTGTCAAAAACGCTGATTTGACGAAAACGTCATATTTTTCCGAAAAAAACACATTTTCGATCGTTTTTGAATATCAATCTGCCATTGAATCGGAAACAAAGTCGTGTTTTTATGAAATTATAAAGTGGTCGTTTGTCGTCGTGAATTCTCACGATTTCGATTTCACAGGGTCGCAAACGCTGATTTGACGAAAATGCCCGAATTGTATGAAAAAACAAACTTTTGACGCATTTACAACGACAAATCATCATCGGCATCAGACTTACCGTTGTATTTCACCAAAATCGTGAAATGGTCGTTTGTCGTCGTTGATTCTCACGATTTCGATTTCAGAGGGTCAAAAACGTCGATTTGACGAAAATGCCCGAATTTTATGAAAAAACAGACTTTTGACGCATTTATAACGACAAATCATCATCGGCATCAGACTTACCGTTGTATTTTACCAAAATCGTGAAATGGTCGTTTGTCGTCGTTGATTCTCACAATTTCGATTTCACAGTGTCAAAAACGCTGATTTGACGAAAACGTCATATTTTTCAGAAAAAAACACATTTTCGATCGTTTTTCAACAACAATCTGCCATTGAATCGGAAACAAAGTCGTGTTTTTGTGAAATCGTGGAATGGTCGTTTGTCGTCGTTGATTCTCACGATTTCGATTTCAGAGGGTCAAAAACGTCGATTTGACGAAAATGCCCGAATTTTATGAAAAAACAGACTTTTGACGCATTTACAACGACAAATCATCATCGGCATCGGACTTACCGTTGTATTTCACCAAAATCGTGAAATGGTCGTTTGTCGTCGTTGATTCTCACGATTTCGATTTCAGAGGGTCAAAAACGTCGATTTGACGAAAATGCCCGAATTTTATGAAAAAACAGACTTTTGACGCATTTACAACGACAAATCATCATCGGCATCAGACTTACCGTTGAATTTCAGTAAAATCGTAAAATGGTCGTTTGTCGTCGTTGATTCTCACATTTTCGTTTTCAAATGGTCAAAAACGCTGATTCGACGAAAAAGTCATATTTTTCCGAAAAAAACCCATTTTCGATCGTTTTACAACAACAATCTGCCATTGAATCGGAAACAAAGTCGTGTTTTTGTGAAATGGTGAAATGGTCGTTTGTAGTCGTTGATTCTCACGATTTCGTTTTCAGAGGGTCAAAAACGCTGTTTTGCCAAATATGTCCGAAATTTATGAAAAAACATACGTTTGACGCATTTACAACGACAAATCATCATCGGCATCAGACTTACCGTTGTATTTCACCAAAATCGTGAAATGGTCGTTTGTCGTCGTTGATTGTCATGATTTCGATTTCAGAGGGTCAAAAACGCTGTTTTGACAAAAATGTCCGAAAATTATGACAAAACAGACTTTCGACGCATTTACAACGACAAATCATCATCGGCATCAGAATTACCGTTGTATTTCACCAAAATCGTGAAATGGTCGTTTGTCGTCGTTGATTGTCATGATTTCGATTTCAGAGGGTCAAAAACGCTGATTTGACGAAAACGTCATATTTTTCCGAAAAAAAACACATTTTCGATCGTTTTTGAATATCAATCTGCCATTGAATCGGAAACAAAGTCGTGTTTTTATGAAATTATGAAGTGGTCGTTTGTCGTCGTGAATTCTCACGATTTCGATTTCACAGGGTCGCAAACGCTGATTTGACGAAAATGCCCGAATTTTATGAAAAAACAGACTTTTGACGCATTTACAACGACAAATCATCATCGGCATCGGACTTACCGTTGTATTTCACCAAAATCGTGAAATGGTCGTTTGTCATCGTTGATTGTCATGATTTCGATTTCAGAGGGTCAAAAACGCTGATTTGACGAAAACGTCATATTTTTCCGAAAAAAACACATTTTCGATCGTTTTTGAATATCAATCTGCCATTGAATCGGAAACAAAGTCGTGTTTTTATGAAATTATGAAGTGGTCGTTTGTCGTCGTGAATTCTCACGATTTCGATTTCACAGGGTCGCAAACGCTGATTTGACGAAAATGCCCGAATTTTATGAAAAAACAAACTTTTGACGCATTTACAACGACAAATCATCATCGGCATCAGACTTACCGTTGTATTTCACCAAAATCGTGAAATGGTCGTTTGTCGTCGTTGATTCTGGCGATTTCGATTTCACAGGGTCAAAAACGCTGATTTGACAAAAATGTCTGAAATTTATGAAAAAACAGACTTTTGACGCATTTTCAACGACAAATCATCATCGGCATCAGACTTACCGTTGAATTTCAGTAAAATCGTAAAATGGTCGTTTGTCGTCGTTGATTCTCACATTTTCGTTTTCAAATGGTCAAAAACGCTGATTTGACGAAAACGTCATATTTTTCAGAAAAAAACACATTTTCGATCGTTTTTCAACAACAATCTGCCATTGAATCGGAAACAAAGTCGTGTTTTTGTGAAATCGTGAAATGGTCGTTTGTCGTCGTTGATTCTCACGATTTCGATTTCAGAGGGTCAAAAACGTCGATTTGACGAAAATGCCCGAATTTTATGAAAAAACAGACTTTTGACGCATTTACAACGACAAATCATCATCGGCATCGGACTTACCGTTGTATTTCACCAAAATCGTGAAATGGTCGTTTGTCGTCGTTGATTCTCACGATTTGGATTTCAGAGGGTCAAAAACGTCGATTTGACGAAAATGCCCGAATTTTATGAAAAAACAGACTTTTGACGCATTTACAACGACAAATCATCATCGGCATCAGACTTACCGTTGAATTTCAGTAAAATCGTAAAATGGTCGTTTGTCGTCGTTGATTCTCACATTTTCGTTTTCAAATGGTCAAAAACGCTGATTCGACGAAAAAGTCATATTTTTCCGAAAAAAACCCATTTTCGATCGTTTTACAACAACAATCTGCCATTGAATCGGAAACAAAGTCGTGTTTTTGTGAAATGGTGAAATGGTCGTTTGTAGTCGTTGATTCTCACGATTTCGTTTTCAGAGGGTCAAAAACGCTGTTTTGCCAAAAATGTCCGAAATTTATGAAAAAACATACGTTTGACGCATTTACAACGACAAATCATCATCGGCATCAGACTTACCGTTGTATTTCACCAAAATCGTGAAATGGTCGTTTGTCGTCGTTGATTCTCACGATTTCGATTTCAGAGGGTCAAAAACGTCGATTTGACGAAAATTCCCGAATTTTATGAAAAAACAGACTTTAGACGCATTTACAACGACAAATCATCATCGGCATCAGACTTACCGTTGAATTTCAGTAAAATCGTAAAATGGTCGTTTGTCGTCGTTGATTCTCACATTTTCGTTTTCAAATGGTCAAAAACGCTGATTTGACGAAAACGTCATATTTTTCAGAAAAAAACACATTTTCGATCGTTTTTCAACAACAATCTGCCATTGAATCGGAAACAAAGTCGTGTTTTTGTGAAATCGTGAAATGGTCGTTTGTCGTCGTTGATTCTCACGATTTCGATTTCAGAGGGTCAAAAACGTCGATTTGACGAAAATGCCCGAATTTTATGAAAAAACAGACTTTTGACGCATTTACAACGACAAATCATCATCGGCATCGGACTTACCGTTGTATTTCACCAAAATCGTGAAATGGTCTTTTGTCGTCGTTGATTCTCACGATTTCGATTTCAGAGGGTCAAAAACGTCGATTTGACAAAAATGTCCGAAATTTATGACAAAACAGACTTTCGACGCATTTACAACGACAAATCATCATCGGCATCAGAATTACCGTTGTATTTCACCAAAATCGTGAAATGGTCGTTTGTCGTAGTTGATTCTCACATTTTCGTTTTCAGATGGTCAAAAACGCTGATTTAAAGAAAACGTCATATTTTTCCGAAAAAAACACATTTTCGATCGTTTTTGAATATCAATCTGCCATTGAATCGGAAACAAAGTCGTGTTTTTATGAAATTATGAAGTGGTCGTTTGTCGTCGTGAATTCTCGCGATTTCGATTTCACAGGGTCAAAAACGCTGATTTGACAAAAATGTCTGAAATTTATGAAAAAACAGACTTTTGACGCATGTACAACGACAAATCATCATGGGCATCGAACTTGCAGTTGTATTTCAGCAAAATTGTAAAATGGTCGTTTGTCGTCGTTGATTCTCACGATTTCGATTTCAGAGGGTCAAAAACGCTGTTTTGACAAAAATGTCCGAAATTTATGACAAAACAGACTTTCGACGCATTTACAACGACAAATCATCATCGGCATCAGAATTACCGTTGTATTTCACCAAAATCGTGAAATGGTCGTTTGTCGTCGTGAATTCTCGCAATTACGATTTCACAGGGTCGCAAACGCTGATTTGACAAAAATGTCCGAAATTTATGACAAAACAGACTTTCGACGCATTTACAACGACAAATCATCATCGGCATCAGAATTACCGTTGTATTTCACCAAAATCGTGAAATGGTCGTTTGTCGTCGTTGATTGTCATGATTTCGATTTCAGAGGGTCAAAAACGCTGATTTGACGAAAACGTCATATTTTTCCGAAAAAAAACACATTTTCGATCGTTTTTGAATATCAATCTGCCATTGAATCGGAAACAAAGTCGTGTTTTTATGAAATTATGATGAAGTGGTCGTTTGTCGTCGTGAATTCTCACGATTTCGATTTCACAGGGTCGCAAACGCTGATTTGACGAAAATGCCCGAATTTTATGAAAAAACAGACTTTTGACGCATTTACAACGACAAATCATCATCGGCATCGGACTTACCGTTGTATTTCACCAAAATCGTGAAATGGTCGTTTGTCATCGTTGATTGTCATGATTTCGATTTCAGAGGGTCAAAAACGCTGATTTGACGAAAACGTCATATTTTTCCGAAAATAACACATTTTCGATCGTTTTTGAATATCAATCTGCCATTGAATCGGAAACAAAGTCGTGTTTTTATGAAATCATGAAGTGGTCGTTTGTCGTCGTGAATTCTCGCGATTTCGATTTCACAGGGTCAAAAACGCTGATTTGACAAAAATGTCTGAAATTTATGAAAAAACAGACTTTTGACGCATTTACAACGACAAATCATCATCGGCATCAGACTTACCGTTGTATTTCATCAAAATCGTGAAATGGTCGTTTGTCGTCGTTGATTCTCACGATTTCGATTTCAGAAGGTCAAAAACGTCGATTTGACGAAAATGCCCGAATTTTATGAAAAAACAGACTTTTGACGGATTTACAACGACAAATCATCATCGGCATCAGACTTACCGTTGTATTTTACCAAAATCGTGAAATGGTCGTTTGTCGTCGTTGATTCTCACAATTTCGATTTCACAGTGTCAAAAACGCTGATTTGACGAAAACGTCATATTTTTCCGAAAAAAACACATTTTCGATCGTTTTTGAATATCAATCTGCCATTGAATCGGAAACAAAGTCGTGTTTTATGAAATTATGAAGTGGTCGTTTGTCGTCGTGAATTCTCAGGATTTCGATTTCACAGGGTCGCAAACGCTGATTTGACGAAAATGCCCGAATTTTATGAAAAAACAGACTTTTGACGCATTTACAACGACAAATCATCATCGGCATCGGACTTACCGTTGTATTTCACCAAAATCGTGAAATGGTCGTTTGTCGTCGTTGATTGTCATGATTTCGATTTCAGAGGGTCAAAAACGCTGATTTGACGAAAACGTCATATTTTTCCGAAAAAAACACATTTTCGATCGTTTTTGAATATCAATCTGCCATTGAATCGGAAACAAAGTCGTGTTTTTATGAAATTATAAGTGGTCGTTTGTCGTCGTGAATTCTCACGATTTCGATTTCACAGGGTCGCAAACGCTGATTTGACGAAAATGCCCGAATTTTATGAAAAAACAAACTTTTGACGCATTTACAACGACAAATCATCATCGGCATCAGACTTACCGTTGTATTTCACCAAAATCGTGAAATGGTCGTTTGTCGTCGTTGATTCTCACGATTTCGATTGCAGAGGGTCAAAAACGTCGATTTGACGAAAATGCCCGAATTTTATGAAAAAACAGACTTTTGACGCATTTACAACGACAAATCATCATTGGCATCAGACTTACCGTTGTATTTTACCAAAATCGTGAAATGGTCGTTTGTCGTCGTTGATTCTCACAATTTCGATTTCACAGTGTCAAAAACGCTGATTTGACGAAAACGTCATATTTTTCCGAAAAAAACACATTTTCGATCGTTTTTGAATATCAGTCTGCCATTGAATCGGAAACAAAGTCGTGTTTTTGTGAAATTATGAAGTGGTCGTTTGTCGTCGTGAATTCTGGCGATTTCGATTTCACAGGGTCAAAAACGCTGATTTGACAAAAATGTCTGAAATTTATGAAAAAACAGACTTTTGACGCATTTTCAACGACAAATCATCATCGGCATCAGACTTACCGTTGAATTTCAGTAAAATCGTAAAATGGTCGTTTGTCGTCGTTGATTCTCACATTTTCGTTTTCAAATGGTCAAAAACGCTGATTTGACGAAAACGTCATATTTTTCAGAAAAAAACACATTTTCGATCGTTTTTCAACAACAATCTGCCATTGAATCGGAAACAAAGTCGTGTTTTTGTGAAATCGTGGAATGGTCGTTTGTCGTCGTTGATTCTCACGATTTCGATTTCAGAGGGTCAAAAACGTCGATTTGACGAAAATGCCCGAATTTTATGAAAAAACAGACTTTTGACGCATTTACAACGACAAATCATCATCGGCATCGGACTTACCGTTGTATTTCACCAAAATCGTGAAATGGTCGTTTGTCGTCGTTGATTCTCACGATTTCGATTTCAGAGGGTCAAAAACGTCGATTTGACGAAAATGCCCGAATTTTATGAAAAAACAGACTTTTGACGCATTTACAACGACAAATCATCATCGGCATCAGACTTACCGTTGAATTTCAGTAAAATCGTAAAATGGTCGTTTGTCGTCGTTGATTCTCACATTTCGTTTTCAAATGGTCAAAAACGCTGATTCGTCGAAAAAGTCATATTTTTCCGAAAAAAACCCATTTTCGATCGTTTTACAACAACAATCTGCCATTGAATCGGAAACAAAGTCGTGTTTTTGTGAAATGGTGAAATGGTCGTTTGTAGTCGTTGATTCTCACGATTTCGTTTTCAGAGGGTCAAAAACGCTGTTTTGCCAAAAATGTCCGAAATTTATGAAAAAACATACGTTTGACGCATTTACAACGACAAATCATCATCGGCATCAGACTTACCGTTGTATTTCACCAAAATCGTGAAATGGTCGTTTGTCGTCGTTGATTGTCATGATTTCGATTTCAGAGGGTCAAAAACGCTGATTTGACGAAAACGTCATATTTTTCCGAAAAAAACACATTTTCGATCGTTTTTGAATATCAATCTGCCATTGAATCGGAAACAAAGTCGTGTTTTTATGAAATTATGAAGTGGTCGTTTGTCGTCGTGAATTCTCACGATTTCGATTTCACAGGGTCGCAAACGCTGATTTGACGAAAATGCCCGAATTTTATGAAAAAACAAACTTTTGACGCATTTACAACGACAAATCATCATCGGCATCGGACTTACCGTTGTATTTCACCAAAATCGTGAAATGGTCGTTTGTCGTCGTTGATTCTCACGATTTCGATTTCAGAGGGTCAAAAACGTCGATTTGACGAAAATGCCCGAATTTTATGAAAAAACAGACTTTAGACGCATTTACAACGACAAATCATCATCGGCATCAGACTTACCGTTGAATTTCAGTAAAATCGTAAAATGGTCGTTTGTCGTCGTTGATTCTCACATTTTCGTTTTCAAATGGTCAAAAACGCTGATTTGACGAAAACGTCATATTTTTCAGAAAAAAACACATTTTCGATCGTTTTTCAACAACAATCTGCCATTGAATCGGAAACAAAGTCGTGTTTTTGTGAAATCGTGAAATGGTCGTTTGTCGTCGTTGATTCTCACGATTTCGATTTCAGAGGGTCAAAAACGTCGATTTGACGAAAATGCCCGAATTTTATGAAAAAACAGACTTTTGACGCATTTACAACGACAAATCATCATCGGCATCGGACTTACCGTTGTATTTCACCAAAATCGTGAAATGGTCGTTTGTCGTCGTTGATTCTCACGATTTCGATTTCAGAGGGTCAAAAACGTCGATTTGACGAAAATGTCCGAAATTTATGACAAAACAGACTTTCGACGCATTTACAACGACAAATCATCATCGGCATCAGAATTACCGTGGTATTTCACCAAAATCGTGAAATGGTCGTTTGTCGTCGTGAATTCTCGCAATTACGATTTCACAGGGTCGCAAACGCTGATTTGACAAAAATGTCCGAAATTTATGACAAAACAGACTTTCGACGCATTTACAACGACAAATCATCATCGGCATCAGAATTACCGTTGTATTTCACCAAAATCGTGAAATGGTCGTTTGTCGTAGTTGATTCTCACATTTTCGTTTTCAGATGGTCAAAAACGCTGATTTAAAGAAAACGTCATATTTTTCCGAAAAAAACACATTTTCGATCGTTTTTGAATATCAATCTGCCATTGAATCGGAAACAAAGTCGTGTTTTTATGAAATTATGAAGTGGTCGTTTGTCGTCGTGAATTCTCGCGATTTCGATTTCACAGGGTCAAAAACGCTGATTTGACAAAAATGTCTGAAATTTATGAAAAAACAGACTTTTGACGCATGTACAACGACAAATCATCATGGGCATCGAACTTGCAGTTGTATTTCAGCAAAATTGTAAAATGGTCGTTTGTCGTCGTTGATTCTCACGATTTCGATTTCAGAGGGTCAAAAACGCTGTTTTGACAAAAATGTCCGAAATTTATGACAAAACAGACTTTCGACGCATTTACAACGACAAATCATCATCGGCATCAGAATTACCGTTGTATTTCACCAAAATCGTGAAATGGTCGTTTGTCGTCGTGAATTCTCGCAATTACGATTTCACAGGGTCGCAAACGCTGATTTGACAAAAATGTCCGAAATTTATGACAAAACAGACTTTCGACGCATTTACAACGACAAATCATCATCGGCATCAGAATTACCGTTGTATTTCACCAAAATCGTGAAATGGTCGTTTGTCGTCGTTGATTGTCATGATTTCGATTTCAGAGGGTCAAAAACGCTGATTTGACGAAAACGTCATATTTTTCCGAAAAAAAACACATTTTCGATCGTTTTTGAATATCAATCTGCCATTGAATCGGAAACAAAGTCGTGTTTTTATGAAATTATGATGAAGTGGTCGTTTGTCGTCGTGAATTCTCACGATTTCGATTTCACAGGGTCGCAAACGCTGATTTGACGAAAATGCCCGAATTTTATGAAAAAACAGACTTTTGACGCATTTACAACGACAAATCATCATCGGCATCGGACTTACCGTTGTATTTCACCAAAATCGTGAAATGGTCGTTTGTCATCGTTGATTGTCATGATTTCGATTTCAGAGGGTCAAAAACGCTGATTTGACGAAAACGTCATATTTTTCCGAAAAAAACACATTTTCGATCGTTTTTGAATATCAATCTGCCATTGAATCGGAAACAAAGTCGTGTTTTTATGAAATTATGATGAAGTGGTCGTTTGTCGTCGTGAATTCTCACGATTTCGATTTCACAGGGTCGCAAACGCTGATTTGACGAAAATGCCCGAATTTTATGAAAAAACAGACTTTTGACGCATTTACAACGACAAATCATCATCGGCATCGGACTTACCGTTGTATTTCACCAAAATCGTGAAATGGTCGTTTGTCGTCGTTGATTGTCATGATTTCGATTTCAGAGGGTCAAAAACGCTGATTTGACGAAAACGTCATATTTTTCCGAAAAAAACACATTTTCGATCGTTTTTGAATATCAATCTGCCATTGAATCGGAAACAAAGTCGTGTTTTTATGAAATTATGAAGTGGTCGTTTGTCGTCGTGAATTCTCACGATTTCGATTTCACAGGGTCGCAAACGCTGATTTGACGAAAATGCCCGAATTTTATGAAAAAACAAACTTTTGACGCATTTACAACGACAAATCATCATCGGCATCGGACTTACCGTTGTATTTCACCAAAATCGTGAAATGGTCGTTTGTCGTCGTTGATTCTCACGATTTCGATTTCAGAGGGTCAAAAACGTCGATTTGACGAAAATGCCCGAATTTTATGAAAAAACAGACTTTTGACGCATTTACAACGACAAATCATCATCGGCATCGGACTTACCGTTGTATTTCACCAAAATCGTGAAATGGTCGTTTGTCGTCGTTGATTCTCACGATTTGGATTTCAGAGGGTCAAAAACGTCGATTTGACGAAAATGCCCGAATTTTATGAAAAAACAGACTTTTGACGCATTTACAACGACAAATCATCATCGGCATCAGACTTACCGTTGAATTTCAGTAAAATCGTAAAATGGTCGTTTGTCGTCGTTGATTCTCACATTTTCGTTTTCAAATGGTCAAAAACGCTGATTCGACGAAAAAGTCATATTTTTCCGAAAAAAACCCATTTTCGATCGTTTTACAACAACAATCTGCCATTGAATCGGAAACAAAATCGTGTTTTTGTGAAATGGTGAAATGGTCGTTTGTAGTCGTTGATTCTCACGATTTCGTTTTCAGAGGGTCAAAAACGCTGTTTTGCCAAAAATGTCCGAAATTTATGAAAAAACATACGTTTGACGCATTTACAACGACAAATCATCATCGGCATCAGACTTACCGTTGTATTTCACCAAAATCGTGAAATGGTCGTTTGTCGTCGTTGATTCTCACGATTTCGATTTCAGAGGGTCAAAAACGTCGATTTGACGAAAATGCCCGAATTTTATGAAAAAACAGACTTTAGACCCATTTACAACGACAAATCATCATCGGCATCAGACTTACCGTTGAATTTCAGTAAAATCGTAAAATGGTCGTTTGTCGTCGTTGATTCTCACATTTTCGTTTTCAAATGGTCAAAAACGCTGATTTGACGAAAACGTCATATTTTTCAGAAAAAAACACATTTTCGATCGTTTTTCAACAACAATCTGCCATTGAATCGGAAACAAAGTCGTGTTTTTGTGAAATCGTGAAATGGTCGTTTGTCGTCGTTGATTCTCACGATTTCGATTTCAGAGGGTCAAAAACGTCGATTTGACGAAAATGCCCGAATTTTATGAAAAAACAGACTTTTGACGCATTTACAACGACAAATCATCATCGGCATCGGACTTACCGTTGTATTTCACCAAAATCGTGAAATGGTCTTTTGTCGTCGTTGATTCTCACGATTTCGATTTCAGAGGGTCAAAAACGTCGATTTGACAAAAATGTCCGAAATTTATGACAAAACAGACTTTCGACGCATTTACAACGACAAATCATCATCGGCATCAGAATTACCGTTGTATTTCACCAAAATCGTGAAATGGTCGTTTGTCGTAGTTGATTCTCACATTTTCGTTTTCAGATGGTCAAAAACGCTGATTTAAAGAAAACGTCATATTTTTCCGAAAAAAACACATTTTCGATCGTTTTTGAATATCAATCTGCCATTGAATCGGAAACAAAGTCGTGTTTTTATGAAATTATGAAGTGGTCGTTTGTCGTCGTGAATTCTCGCGATTTCGATTTCACAGGGTCAAAAACGCTGATTTGACAAAAATGTCTGAAATTTATGAAAAAACAGACTTTTGACGCATGTACAACGACAAATCATCATGGGCATCGAACTTGCAGTTGTATTTCAGCAAAATTGTAAAATGGTCGTTTGTCGTCGTTGATTCTCACGATTTCGATTTCAGAGGGTCAAAAACGCTGTTTTGACAAAAATGTCCGAAATTTATGACAAAACAGACTTTCGACGCATTTACAACGACAAATCATCATCGGCATCAGAATTACCGTTGTATTTCACCAAAATCGTGAAATGGTCGTTTGTCGTCGTGAATTCTCGCAATTACGATTTCACAGGGTCGCAAACGCTGATTTGACAAAAATGTCCGAAATTTATGACAAAACAGACTTTCGACGCATTTACAACGACAAATCATCATCGGCATCAGAATTACCGTTGTATTTCACCAAAATCGTGAAATGGTCGTTTGTCGTCGTGAATTCTCGCAATTACGATTTCACAGGGTCAAAAACGCTGATTTGACAAAAATGTCCGAATTTTATGAAAAAACAGACTTTTGACGCATTTACAACGACAAATCATCATCGGCATCGGACTTACCGTTGTATTTCACCAAAATCGTGAAATGGTCGTTTGTCGTCGTTGATTGTCATGATTTCGATTTCAGAGGGTCAAAAACGCTGATTTGACGAAAACGTCAAATTTTTCCGAAAAAAACACATTTTCGATCGTTTTTGAATATCAATCTGCCATTGAATCGGAAACAAAGTCGTGTTTTTATGAAATTATGAAGTGGTCGTTTGTCGTCGTGAATTCTCGCGATTTCGATTTCACAGGGTCAAAAACGCTGATTTGACAAAAATGTCTGAAATTTATGAAAAAACAGACTTTTGACGCAGTTACAACGACATCATCGGCATCAGAATTACCGTTGTATTTCACCAAAATCGTGAAATGATCGTTTGTCGTCGTGAATTCTCGCAATTACGATTTCACAGGGTCGCAAACGCTGATTTGACAAAAATGTCCGAAATTTATGAAAAAACAGACTTTTGACGCATTTACAAGGACAAATCATCATCGGCATCAGACTTACCGTTGTATTTCACCAAAATCGTGAAATGGTCGTTTGTCGTCGTTGATTCTCACGATTTCGATTTCACAGGGTCAAAAACGCTGATTTGACAAAAATGTCCGAAATTTATGACAAAACAGACTTTCGACGCATTTACAACGACAAAACATCATCGGCATCAGAATTACCGTTGTATTTCACCAAAATCGTGAAATGGTCGTTTGTCGTAGTTGATTCTCACATTTTCGTTTTCAGATGGTCAAAAACGCTGATTTAAAGAAAACGTCATATTTTTCCGAAAAAAACACATTTTCGATCGTTTTTGAATATCAATCTGCCATTGAATCGGAAACAATGTCGTGTTTTTATGAAATTATGAAGTGGTCGTTTGTCGTCGTGAATTCTCGCGATTTCGATTTCACAGGGTCAAAAACGCTGATTTGACAAAAATGTCTGAAATTTATGAAAAAACAGACTTTTGACGCATTTACAACGACAAATCATCATCGCCATCAGACTTACCGTTGTATTTTACCAAAATCGTGAAATGGTCGTTTGTCGTCGTTGATTCTCACAATTTCGATTTCACAGTGTCAAAAACGCTGATTTGACGAAAACGTCATATTTTTCCGAAAAAAACACAGTTTCGATCTTTTTTTAATAACAATCTGCCATTGAATCGGAAACAAAGTCGTGTTTTTGTGAAATTGTGAAGTTGTCGTTTGTCGTCGTGACTTCACGCGATTTCGTTTTCACAGGGTCAAAAACGCTGATTTGACGAAAATGCCCGAATTTTATGAAAAAACAGACTTTTGACGCATTTACAACGACAAATCATCATCGGCATCGGACTTACCGTTGTATTTCACCAAAATCGTGAAATGGTCGTTTGTCATCGTTGATTGTCATGATTTCGATTTCAGAGGGTCAAAAACGCTGATTTGACGAAAACGTCATATTTTTCCGAAAAAAACACATTTTCGATCGTTTTTGAATATCAATCTGCCATTGAATCGGAAACAAAGTCGTGTTTTTATGAAATCATGAAGTGGTCGTTTGTCGTCGTGAATTCTCGCGATTTCGATTTCACAGGGTCAAAAACGCTGATTTGACAAAAATGTCTGAAATTTATGAAAAAACAGACTTTTGACGCATTTACAACGACAAATCATCATCGGCATCAGACTTACCGTTGTATTTCATCAAAATCGTGAAATGGTCGTTTGTCGTCGTTGATTCTCACGATTTCGATTTCAGAAGGTCAAAAACGTCGATTTGACGAAAATGCCCGAATTTTATGAAAAAACAGACTTTTGACGGATTTACAACGACAAATCATCATCGGCATCAGACTTACCGTTGAATTTCAGTAAAATCGTAACACGACAAACACATTCTCACATTCTCACATTTTCGTTTTCAGATGGTCAAAAAAGCTGATTTGACGAAAACGTCATATTTTTCCGAAAAAAACACATTTTCGATCGTTTTTGAATATCAGTCTGCCATTGAATCGGAAACAAAGTCGTGTTTTTGTGAAATTATGAAGTGGTCGTTTGTCGTCGTGAATTCTGGCGATTTCGATTTCACAGGGTCAAAAACGCTGATTTGACAAAAATGTCTGAAATTTATGAAAAAACAGACTTTTGACGCATGTACAACGACAAATCATCATGGGCATCGAACTTGCAGTTGTATTTCAGCAAAATTGTAAAATGGTCGTTTGTCGTCGTTGATTCTCACGATTTCGATTTCAGAGGGTCAAAAACGCTGTTTTGACAAAAATGTCCGAAATTTATGACAAAACAGACTTTCGACGCATTTACAACGACAAATCATCATCGGCATCAGAATTACCGTTGTATTTCAGCAAAATCGTGAAATGGTCGTTTGTCGTCGTTGATTCTCACGATTTCGATTTCACAGGGTCAAAAACGCTGATTTGACAAAAATGTCTGAAATTTATGAAAAAACAGACTTTTGACTCATTTACAAAGACAAATCATCATGGGCATCGAACTTGCAGTTGTATTTCAGCAAAATCGTAAAATGGTCGTTTGTCGTCGTTGATTCTCACGATTTCGATTTCAGAGGGTCAAAAACGTCGATTTGACGAAAATGCCCGAATTTTATGAAAAAACAGACTTTTGACGCATTTACAACGACAAATCATCATCGGCATCGGACTTACCGTTGTATTTCACCAAAATCGTGAAATGGTCGTTTGTCGTCGTTGATTCTCACGATTTCGATTTCAGAGGGTCAAAAACGTCGATTTGACGAAAATGCCCGAATTTTATGAAAAAACAGACTTTTGACGCATTTACAACGACAAATCATCATCGGCATCAGACTTACCGTTGAATTTCAGTAAAATCGTAAAATGGTCGTTTGTCGTCGTTGATTCTCACATTTTCGTTTTCAAATGGTCAAAAACGCTGATTCGACGAAAAAGTCATATTTTTCCGAAAAAAACCCATTTTCGATCGTTTTACAACAACAATCTGCCATTGAATCGGAAACAAAGTCGTGTTTTTGTGAAATGGTGAAATGGTCGTTTGTAGTCGTTGATTCTCACGATTTCGTTTTCAGAGGGTCAAAAACGCTGTTTTGCCAAATATGTCCGAAATTTATGAAAAAACATACGTTTGACGCATTTACAACGACAAATCATCATCGGCATCAGACTTACCGTTGTATTTCACCAAAATCGTGAAATGGTCGTTTGTCGTCGTTGATTGTCATGATTTCGATTTCAGAGGGTCAAAAACGCTGTTTTGACAAAAATGTCCGAAAATTATGACAAAACAGACTTTCGACGCATTTACAACGACAAATCATCATCGGCATCAGAATTACCGTTGTATTTCACCAAAATCGTGAAATGGTCGTTTGTCGTCGTTGATTGTCATGATTTCGATTTCAGAGGGTCAAAAACGCTGATTTGACGAAAACGTCATATTTTTCCGAAAAAAAACACATTTTCGATCGTTTTTGAATATCAATCTGCCATTGAATCGGAAACAAAGTCGTGTTTTTATGAAATTATGAAGTGGTCGTTTGTCGTCGTGAATTCTCACGATTTCGATTTCACAGGGTCGCAAACGCTGATTTGACGAAAATGCACGAATTTTATGAAAAAACAGACTTTTGACGCATTTACAACGACAAATCATCATCGGCATCGGACTTACCGTTGTATTTCACCAAAATCGTGAAATGGTCGTTTGTCATCGTTGATTGTCATGATTTCGATTTCAGAGGGTCAAAAACGCTGATTTGACGAAAACGTCATATTTTTCCGAAAAAAACACATTTTCGATCGTTTTTGAATATCAATCTGCCATTGAATCGGAA
Organism: Cryptus viduatorius; assembly: GCA_964006125.1. Lineage (NCBI taxonomy): Eukaryota > Metazoa > Arthropoda > Insecta > Hymenoptera > Ichneumonidae > Cryptus > Cryptus viduatorius. Next base: position 18,335,756 of record OZ023227.1, on the reverse strand, counting down.
ACAAAGTCGTGTTTTTATGAAATCATGAAGTGGTCGTTTGTCGTCGTGAATTCTCGCGATTTCGATTTCACAGGGTCAAAAACGCTGATTTGACAAAAATGTCTGAAATTTATGAAAAAACAGACTTTTGACGCATTTACAACGACAAATCATCATCGGCATCAGACTTACCGTTGTATTTCATCAAAATCGTGAAATGGTCGTTTGTCGTCGTTGATTCTCACGATTTCGATTTCAGAAGGTCAAAAACGTCGATTTGACGAAAATGCCCGAATTTTATGAAAAAACAGACTTTTGACGCATTTACAACGACAAATCATCATCGGCATCAGACTTACCGTTGTATTTCATCAAAATCGTGAAATGGTCGTTTGTCGTCGTTGATTCTCACGATTTCGATTTCAGAGGGTCAAAAACGTCGATTTGACGAAAATGCCCGAATTTTATGAAAAAACAGACTTTTGACGCATTTACAACGACAAATCATCATCGGCATCAGACTTACCGTTGTATTTTACCAAAATCGTGAAATGGTCGTTTGTCGTCGTTGATTCTCACAATTTCGATTTCACAGTGTCAAAAACGCTGATTTGACGAAAACGTCATATTTTTCCGAAAAAAACACATTTTCGATCGTTTTTGAATATCAGTCTGCCATTGAATCGGAAACAAAGTCGTGTTTTTGTGAAATTATGAAGTGGTCGTTTGTCGTCGTGAATTCTGGCGATTTCGATTTCACAGGGTCAAAAACGCTGATTTGACAAAAATGTCTGAAATTTATGAAAAAACAGACTTTTGACGCATTTTCAACGACAAATCATCATCGGCATCAGACTTACCGTTGAATTTCAGTAAAATCGTAAAATGGTCGTTTGTCGTCGTTGATTCTCACATTTTCGTTTTCAAATGGTCAAAAACGCTGATTTGACGAAAACGTCATATTTTTCAGAAAAAAACACATTTTCGATCGTTTTTCAACAACAATCTGCCATTGAATCGGAAACAAAGTCGTGTTTTTGTGAAATCGTGAAATGGTCGTTTGTCGTCGTTGATTCTCACGATTTCGATTTCAGAGGGTCAAAAACGTCGATTTGACGAAAATGCCCGAATTTTATGAAAAAACAGACTTTTGACGCATTTACAACGACAAATCATCATCGGCATCGGACTTACCGTTGAATTTCACCAAAATCGTGAAATGCTCGTTTGTCGTCGTGAATTCTGGCGATTTCGATTTCACAGGGTCAAAAACGCTGATTTGACAAAAATGTCTGAAATTTATGAAAAAACAGACTTTTGACGCATTTACAACGACAAATCATCATCGGCATCAGACTTACCGTTGAATTTCAGTAAAATCGTAAAATGGTCGTTTGTCGTCGTTGATTCTCACATTTTCGTTTTCAAATGGTCAAAAACGCTGATTCGACGAAAAAGTCATATTTTTCCGAAAAAAACCCATTTTCGATCGTTTTACAACAACAATCTGCCATTGAATCGGAAACAAAGTCGTGTTTTTGTGAAATGGTGAAATGGTCGTTTGTAGTCGTTGATTCTCACGATTTCGTTTTCAGAGGGTCAAAAACGCTGTTTTGCCAAAAATGTCCGAAATTTATGAAAAAACATACGTTTGACGCATTTACAACGACAAATCATCATCGGCATCAGACTTACCGTTGTATTTCACCAAAATCGTGAAATGGTCGTTTGTCGTCGTTGATTCTCACGATTTCGATTTCAGAGGGTCAAAAACGTCGATTTGACGAAAATGCCCGAATTTTATGAAAAAACAGACTTTAGACGCATTTACAACGACAAATCATCATCGGCATCAGACTTACCGTTGAATTTCAGTAAAATCGTAAAATGGTCGATTGTCGTCGTTGATTCTCACATTTTCGTTTTCAAATGGTCAAAAACGCTGATTTGACGAAAACGTCATATTTTTCAGAAAAAAACACATTTTCGATCGTTTTTCAACAACAATCTGCCATTGAATCGGAAACAAAGTCGTGTTTTTGTGAAATCGTGAAATGGTCGTTTGTCGTCGTTGATTCTCACGATTTCGATTTCAGAGGGTCAAAAACGTCGATTTGACGAAAATGCCCGAATTTTATGAAAAAACAGACTTTTGACGCATTTACAACGACAAATCATCATCGGCATCGGACTTACCGTTGTATTTCACCAAAATCGTGAAATGGTCTTTTGTCGTCGTTGATTCTCACGATTTCGATTTCAGAGGGTCAAAAACGTCGATTTGACAAAAATGTCCGAAATTTATGACAAAACAGACTTTCGACGCATTTACAACGACAAATCATCATCGGCATCAGAATTACCGTTGTATTTCACCAAAATCGTGAAATGGTCGTTTGTCGTAGTTGATTCTCACATTTTCGTTTTCAGATGGTCAAAAACGCTGATTTAAAGAAAACGTCATATTTTTCCGAAAAAAACACATTTTCGATCGATTTTGAATATCAATCTGCCATTGAATCGGAAACAAAGTCGTGTTTTTATGAAATTATGAAGTGGTCGTTTGTCGTCGTGAATTCTCGCGATTTCGATTTCACAGGGTCAAAAACGCTGATTTGACAAAAATGTCTGAAATTTATGAAAAAACAGACTTTTGACGCATGTACAACGACAAATCATCATGGGCATCGAACTTGCAGTTGTATTTCAGCAAAATTGTAAAATGGTCGTTTGTCGTCGTTGATTCTCACGATTTCGATTTCAGAGGGTCAAAAACGCTGTTTTGACAAAAATGTCCGAAATTTATGACAAAACAGACTTTCGACGCATTTACAACGACAAATCATCATCGGCATCAGAATTACCGTTGTATTTCACCAAAATCGTGAAATGGTCGTTTGTCGTCGTGAATTCTCGCAATTACGATTTCACAGGGTCGCAAACGCTGATTTGACAAAAATGTCCGAAATTTATGACAAAACAGACTTTCGACGCATTTACAACGACAAATCATCATCGGCATCAGAATTACCGTTGTATTTCACCAAAATCGTGAAATGGTCGTTTGTCGTCGTTGATTGTCATGATTTCGATTTCAGAGGGTCAAAAACGCTGATTTGACGAAAACGTCATATTTTTCCGAAAAAAAACACATTTTCGATCGTTTTTGAATATCAATCTGCCATTGAATCGGAAACAAAGTCGTGTTTTTATGAAATTATGATGAAGTGGTCGTTTGTCGTCGTGAATTCTCACGATTTCGATTTCACAGGGTCGCAAACGCTGATTTGACGAAAATGCCCGAATTTTATGAAAAAACAGACTTTTGACGCATTTACAACGACAAATCATCATCGGCATCGGACTTACCGTTGTATTTCACCAAAATCGTGAAATGGTCGTTTGTCATCGTTGATTGTCATGATTTCGATTTCAGAGGGTCAAAAACGCTGATTTGACGAAAACGTCATATTTTTCCGAAAAAAACACATTTTCGATCGTTTTTGAATATCAATCTGCCATTGAATCGGAAACAAAGTCGTGTTTTTATGAAATCATGAAGTGGTCGTTTGTCGTCGTGAATTCTCGCGATTTCGATTTCACAGGGTCAAAAACGCTGATTTGACAAAAATGTCTGAAATTTATGAAAAAACAGACTTTTGACGCATTTACAACGACAAATCATCATCGGCATCAGACTTACCGTTGTATTTCATCAAAATCGTGAAATGGTCGTTTGTCGTCGTTGATTCTCACGATTTCGATTTCAGAAGGTCAAAAACGTCGATTTGACGAAAATGCCCGAATTTTATGAAAAAACAGACTTTTGACGGATTTACAACGACAAATCATCATCGGCATCAGACTTACCGTTGTATTTTACCAAAATCGTGAAATGGTCGTTTGTCGTCGTTGATTCTCACAATTTCGATTTCACAGTGTCAAAAACGCTGATTTGACGAAAACGTCATATTTTTCCGAAAAAAACACATTTTCGATCGTTTTTGAATATCAATCTGCCATTGAATCGGAAACAAAGTCGTGTTTTTATGAAATTATGAAGTGGTCGTTTGTCGTCGTGAATTCTCACGATTTCGATTTCACAGGGTCGCAAACGCTGATTTGACGAAAATGCCCGAATTTTATGAAAAAACAGACTTTTGACGCATTTACAACGACAAATCATCATCGGCATCGGACTTACCGTTGTATTTCACCAAAATCGTGAAATGGTCGTTTGTCGTCGTTGATTGTCATGATTTCGATTTCAGAGGGTCAAAAACGCTGATTTGACGAAAACGTCATATTTTTCCGAAAAAAACACATTTTCGATCGTTTTTGAATATCAATCTGCCATTGAATCGGAAACAAAGTCGTGTTTTTATGAAATTATGAAGTGGTCGTTTGTCGTCGTGAATTCTCACGATTTCGATTTCACAGGGTCGCAAACGCTGATTTGACGAAAATGCCCGAATTTTATGAAAAAACAAACTTTTGACGCATTTACAACGACAAATCATCATCGGCATCGGACTTACCGTTGTATTTCACCAAAATCGTGAAATGGTCGTTTGTCGTCGTTGATTCTCACGATTTCGATTTCAGAGGGTCAAAAACGTCGATTTGACGAAAATGCCCGAATTTTATGAAAAAACAGACTTTAGACGCATTTACAACGACAAATCATCATCGGCATCAGACTTACCGTTGAATTTCAGTAAAATCGTAAAATGGTCGTTTGTCGTCGTTGATTCTCACATTTTCGTTTTCAAATGGTCAAAAACGCTGATTTGACGAAAACGTCATATTTTTCAGAAAAAAACACATTTTCGATCGTTTTTCAACAACAATCTGCCATTGAATCGGAAACAAAGTCGTGTTTTTGTGAAATCGTGAAATGGTCGTTTGTCGTCGTTGATTCTCACGATTTCGATTTCAGAGGGTCAAAAACGTCGATTTGACGAAAATGCCCGAATTTTATGAAAAAACAGACTTTTGACGCATTTACAACGACAAATCATCATCGGCATCGGACTTACCGTTGTATTTCACCAAAATCGTGAAATGGTCTTTTGTCGTCGTTGATTCTCACGATTTCGATTTCAGAGGGTCAAAAACGTCGATTTGACAAAAATGTCCGAAATTTATGACAAAACAGACTTTCGACGCATTTACAACGACAAATCATCATCGGCATCAGAATTACCGTTGTATTTCACCAAAATCGTGAAATGGTCGTTTGTCGTAGTTGATTCTCACATTTTCGTTTTCAGATGGTCAAAAACGCTGATTTAAAGAAAACGTCATATTTTTCCGAAAAAAACACATTTTCGATCGTTTTTGAATATCAATCTGCCATTGAATCGGAAACAAAGTCGTGTTTTTATGAAATTATGAAGTGGTCGTTTGTCGTCGTGAATTCTCGCGATTTCGATTTCACAGGGTCAAAAACGCTGATTTGACAAAAATGTCTGAAATTTATGAAAAAACAGACTTTTGACGCATGTACAACGACAAATCATCATGGGCATCGAACTTGCAGTTGTATTTCAGCAAAATTGTAAAATGGTCGTTTGTCGTCGTTGATTCTCACGATTTCGATTTCATAGGGTCAAAAACGCTGTTTTGACAAAAATGTCCGAAATTTATGACAAAACAGACTTTCGACGCATTTACAACGACAAATCATCATCGGCATCAGAATTACCGTTGTATTTCACCAAAATCGTGAAATGGTCGTTTGTCGTCGTGAATTCTCGCAATTACGATTTCACAGGGTCGCAAACGCTGATTTGACAAAAATGTCCGAAATTTATGACAAAACAGACTTTCGACGCATTTACAACGCCAAATCATCATCGGCATCGAATTACCGTTGTATTTCACCAAAATCGTGAAATGGTCGTTTGTCGTCGTGAATTCTCGCAATTACGATTTCACAGGGTCAAAAACACTGATTTGACAAAAATGTCCGAATTTTATGAAAAAACAGACTTTTGACGCATTTACAACGACAAATCATCATCGGCATCGGACTTACCGTTGTATTTCACCAAAATCGTGAAATGGTCGTTTGTCGTCGTTGATTGTCATGATTTCGATTTCAGAGGGTCAAAAACGCTGATTTGACGAAAACGTCAAATTTTTCCGAAAAAAACACATTTTCGATCGTTTTTGAATATCAATCTGCCATTGAATCGGAAACAAAGTCGTGTTTTTATGAAATTATGAAGTGGTCGTTTGTCGTCGTGAATTCTCGCGATTTCGATTTCACAGGGTCAAAAACGCTGATTTGACAAAAATGTCTGAAATTTATGAAAAAACAGACTTTTGACGCAGTTACAACGACATCATCGGCATCAGAATTACCGTTGTATTTCACCAAAATCGTGAAATGGTCGTTTGTCGTCGTGAATTCTCGCAATTACGATTTCACAGGGTCGCAAACGCTGATTTGACAAAAATGTCCGAAATTTATGACAAAACAGACTTTCGACGCATTTACAACGACAAAACATCATCGGCATCAGAATTACCGTTGTATTTCACCAAAATCGTGAAATGGTCGTTTGTCGTAGTTGATTCTCACATTTTCGTTTTCAGATGGTCAAAAACGCTGATTTAAAGAAAACGTCATATTTTTCCGAAAAAAACACATTTTCGATCGTTTTTGAATATCAATCTGCCATTGAATCGGAAACAAAGTCGTGTTTTTATGAAATTATGAAGTGGTCGTTTGTCGTCGTGAATTCTCGCGATTTCGATTTCACAGGGTCAAAAACGCTGATTTGACAAAAATGTCTGAAATTTATGAAAAAACAGACTTTTGACGCATGTACAACGACAAATCATCATGGGCATCGAACTTGCGGTTGTATTTCACCAAAATCGTGAAATGGTCGTTTGTCGTCGTTGATTCTCACGATTTCGATTTCAGAGGGTCAAAAACGTCGATTTGACGAAAATGCCCGAATTTTATGAAAAAACAGACTTTAGACGCATTTACAACGACAAATCATCATCGGCATCAGACTTACCGTTGAATTTCAGTAAAATCGTAAAATGGTCGTTTGTCGTCGTTGATTCTCACATTTTCGTTTTCAAATGGTCAAAAACGCTGATTTGACGAAAACGTCATATTTTTCAGAAAAAAACACATTTTCGATCGTTTTTCAACAACAATCTGCCATTGAATCGGAAACAAAGTCGTGTTTTTGTCAAATCGTGAAATGGTCGTTTGTCGTCGTTGATTCTGTTACGTTCAAAATGCCGAAGTTTTGCCTCAACAATTTGTTGGTAACTGTTGCACCTTTTAAATCGTCTCGCGGTGGTCAGAACGATAATAAATCGATCTATACCACACCTGGAGTCGATTCTAGGTGTCAACGTACGCTCTTTTTTAAGCCTAACCTTGCGGAAAATTGCTTGGGATAGAGCCCTAGGAATGCTTGTCGTTACGAAGGTCTAGAGGTATCTATATCTGTGTTTTAAATCCCTTAACTAACAGCTAAAGATTTATGATCCTTGAGACTACCTGAGTGGTCCAAGTACCCGAGGGCGTCTCTTTAAACTGAACTGGTAGGAGATTGACAAAGGAATTTATTAAATGGTCATGCAGAGAATCACAGAGGGAGGAAAAAAAAATAAAGATGTACTTACGATTGCTAATGGAGAGCAGCAACGGCGGTGATTTCGTGGTTTCTTTTGTTGATTGTGCTGATCGGTGATCGCGTGTGAATGATTTAAACACGAATAACTGTTTTTAATATTTCACCTCCTTTTAATGATTAAAGAATAAACAAATGGTTCTCAATAATACACGTAAGAATTGTTTACAAACGTTGGAATGAAATAATAATTCGAGGAAAATGACAAATTTATCGTTGTCCAACCGAGAATAGTATTCCGGTGAACAGAGGATCGATGAGAAATATAAGTTTTACAAAACTCGAGAAACCGATGTTTGATAAAAGTCGAAAAAAATGTCGTCGGGTAGAAAATTTGACAGCAAAACGCTCTGTCCGCTGGTTCAACTGACTCTCTCTGAGTGGGCGTTTTTGGTGGGTTATATACCCTTTTTTTCGTATCCGGAGACAATGCTTTGTATTACATGTAAGAAATTTTCTAAACGTAGTGGGGATGTATTAGATGAGGTGGACGGATTTTAGGGCGGGATTTTGATCGTATGATCGTACATTGATTTTTTCCGTTGGGAGGCCCATTCCTCACAGCGAGGCTAGAGTGGGGTGTGCGTATGTGCCTAATCTGACCTGTCGTATGTCTCCAAGGTTTCGGGCGGTTACATTTCTCGGAATCGATTGTCCATCCGAGACCGTTGAGATCCTCGGTGGAGAGAGAATTTTACTTAGAGTCGCACACGAGATGTTTTGTAAATTAATACATGTTTTTCGATTCTCCTACTATTGTTTCGTAAGGTGTAGACTTTTACTACTTACATTAAACGTTTCGGTAATAAAATAGATACGTGTATGTTTATTCCATACTCAAGAAAGATTGGTAGCCTGAGTTGGAATATTAATAATTTCCTCTTGGTTTCGTGAAGCTTATTAGAAGTGAGGTTTTTATAGTTGTATATTCCTTAATTATTCAAGTCGTGGTACAGGGGTACGTGGTTTCCGGCAGAATTCTGAAAGTTTACTACTATTTCTTTAGCGCGTGATTGTTACTAAGGAGAGACTTCGCACCTTAATCCGCCTCTCCCCCTTTTTGACATCAGAAGTCTCTCGGAGACCCGTTGAGGCATTTTATCGTTATTGCCAAAGGAAGTATCAGTTGTAGTCTATGGTTAACATAGATCATCGATCGTACGTGCGTTTATTTGAGGTGGATGGGCATAAGGCCCCGAGGTGACATAGGCGCGCGCCGCGGCGTGATTTTATGAATATGTAATGTGCTCGTGCCTTCGTAGTTCATGCTTTTCTCTAGTCATTGATTTCGCCGGTCACGCGGCATGTGTCACCTTGCCTCCCCCCTTTGAATATAAATGAGATTAAAAACAGATCGTGGGAAATATTTTGTTCGGCATATTCGCCGATTTCTGTGCTTATTATCTTGTGTGTAATTACTCGTAATCAAGTAACAACGCATCATTCATTGAGGATACTCATTTCTTTAGTTTCCTTGTATTTGTCTTTTCCCTCCCGTCACTTTGAGTGCCCTGAGAGCTGTCTTTTTAGTTCGGATTTCCTTTTTTAAAATAATTTGAGAAATTGAAACGACTAAAGGTGTCTTTCTACCCTCTGCAACGATCCGTATCTATTTCTTTTGCCCTTCTCTTTTCTAACTGTGGGTCCTTATTTAAACACAAGGCGGCTTCGGCAAGTTATCGTTAGAGTAGTGGCCGCCGCCCGAAACATTATTTCGGGGGTCTTGGGCCCCGCGGCCGGTGGACGTAAGTCCCCTCGCCGATGACTCTCCTACTAGTGGTAAAGAAGCGAGTAGATCCTAGGTTACCATAGGCGGGCTCTTTTTTTGTTTCTTTTGGTAAAACGCCGGAGCGCCAAACGGGGCAGAGATTGGACTTGCCACCGCCGGTGAATGCCTAGATCTGCTTCCACCAGGAGTCTATTAGATCGATTTGTCGAATTGCCCGCCTGTTTTATCTTGAGTCGTGTATGTTGTGTTTTTTGTAGATACCGATCGCGGCCGAAAAGTAAAAAGCACTCTTTTGAGAATTATTTAATATTTTAAGACTTTACTTGATTCAAGGTTTCTTGTGAAGAAGGGAAAAGCAATGATTAGAAAGAAAAATAAAAGGGTCGTTACGCAGGACGTAACACCTCCCCCCCTTACGAAGATTATTAGTACATTACTAATAATCTATATTGCGTCTAACGCGTCTCCTGGTTTCCCTTTCTTTGATCTGTGTTTATCCTCGGTTGCCCTTTCCGATCTCTATTGGTTATCTTTATGTTCTATACCTTATTTACTCTACTTGTCACCCTGTTGATTAATTAGTTTCCCTATTCCAATTGTCTATATAAAGAAATGGTTTCCTATTACTAAGTATATTATTCGTCGTTGAGTAAACCGTCGAGCAGCAAATTTCTTCTATTCAAACGATTTCGGTTGAAGTTGTTCCTGGCGACTCCCAGCTCGCGTTCTGCAGCGTGTCTTTCGGCTTTCCAATGTAATAAAGCGTCGTCCTCGGTCATGATGTAATGAGAGGCTTGACCCACGGGTAACAGTAGGTCGTCTTCCAATATATACACGGTTCCGCCGATGGAAGCCTTTTCCCCTTCGTCCGGTATTTCTTTAATCCATTCTTCTAATATGCAGACGGGGACGTCCTTCCATTCGGGTGGTACATGAATTCCCGGGATGATGGCCCAGTAGTGTTGTTTGCTATGTTTTGCGTATGTATTGTCGACGGTGATTACTAATTGGTATTGAACCATATTCTGTAAATGATAATATATATGCTGTTACCTTAAACATCTTAGATTTCCAATATTCGTGTAGATACTTCTATTATCAATATTCACGGTGTGGGGATTTTTCCCCCTCACTGTTCTGATTTTCCCTCCACCTTTTATTTATTGCATAAATTGCCTTTTTTTTTGTTTTATGTGATTATTATATTTTTTTTTTTTTTTTTTTTTTTTATTTCACCTTTTACAGGTAGGTGCTATTTTGTTGTTGTATATATGCATATATTTATTTATTTATTTATATATTTTTTTTTCCTTTTCTTTTTTTTTTGTATTTACTATATAATATATTTTCCTCTTATGTTTTTTTTTTAATTTTCCTTGTCAATTTCCTTACTTTCCGTATTAAAGCATACTTGTTAATAAGTTTTAATTTCATGCGAGGACTATTTCTTGTGTTGGTTTTAGTTAAATTATATCATAACTGTTGTCGCTGCGTGACTGCTTGTATCTATTTTATACTCCCTTAGACCCTTGTCTCTGGCCCTGTGTAGGGTTGCATTCGTTGGTATCCATGACAGGCGTCGACAGGTTCTCGGTAGAGGCTCGCTATTCTTGAACCGATTAACCTCTCTCTAGTGGGTGTGAGGCTGCGATTACCGGGCCGCGTGGTGGCTAGCTGAACTCGGGGAAGAAGATCGGGGTCCGGAGTGCCGGGTTTTGGAAGAATATCCAAATAACCCTTATTTCCTTCTCCGTTGGGCGCAACGTGTTGATATCTTCCCAGTCCCAGGTATTCGATGGAGGTGGGATTTTGACCGTGAGGAATAATAGTGTTATTTTCCCAGTAGTAATGAGTTTTACCGAGTACGATAGGTTGGTCAGGGTTAGCGCCTAGCCTGCGTGCCCACAACCGGCGTGTTTTGTCGGTGAGTTTTCTCCATTCAGGGGGCACCCAAACGTATCGTCTCGGCTCTACCGTTCGAGGCAACATCATGCGCCAATAGCACACGACGTTTTCCATTCCTAGACACGGTAATAACGGAGCTCGGTTAATGGTTATAGGTAGTCGATCTGTTGCGAATGTGAGTCGAGGTTTGTTCCAGAGAGGTACGGGTTCGATTAAAGTGGGCCATCCGTTCCTTCCGTGTATTGGGACCGTTCTATAGTCCTGTCGTGAGGGCACAAGTACATCGATACTCCAATGATACATGACTCTTCCTAATACGATATCTGCGAATGGTTGATCACGCAGTTGATCGGTCCAATCCTCCAGCAATGCCGGTGTCAAACTCCTCCATTCAGGTGGGACGTAAAGGTCGAAGTTTCTCCTTGCGATGTCGATATACAGCGTTATTTTCCAATAGCAGTAAAGCCGCGAAGCCCCTGGTGCTAAGCAGGGTGGTTTTTCTCTTCCAATAGCAATGGGAAGAGTCTCGGAAGTGCTGAGTTTGGGAGCTATATCATGAACTTCATGATTAGCTTCTCTTCCACATATACATCGAGACATGTTGGTTGACTGTTGATAAAAAAGAAATTCACGAAAGTTATGGTCCTGTCTGGATACGTAGTTGAACCCTTGACCTACTTAGTCATTGTTATTACAAATGCCATGCTGCTTTGAGAGGAAACATAGAGATATTATTTGTTAATAAACACAAAAAAAATAAAAGCTCTATGTTCCTGCAGGTTTAGGGATTAGGGGTCAATGCTGAAGCTATATATATATATATTTTGTTATTATTTCCTTCGTAGGGAGTTCTTGTTATTCATGTTTATTTGTATGTGATTATTTTTTTTGTTATATTATTCCACGGGCATCTTTCCTTCGGTTATTGCTTATCTGTACGTCGTTCGAGAGTGAAATACACCGGCTTCCGGTCAGGGAGAGGGGTGTGAACGACTGTTTTTTTAATTCTCTCAAGCGTTGGATAGATCTTTGTTTCGGGTGTGGTCGATGTTTCGGGTTCCGGTTCCTCGCTGGATTTGAGAAGGATTGATTCTTCCTTAGGAACTAACTCTTTTGATTCGAGCCCATTTTCTGCGAGTTCGGTATAATATATAGGACGAGGGGTCTTGTAGATTTCTTCCGTTGTGTCGATAGAAGCCTTTTTGGGTTGCCCTGTGGTTCGAGGTAATGTAGCAGAGATGGGCTTGACCTCGGGGTTACAAGGTAGGTACTGAGCGTTCTCTCGGTGTACTGTTACTGGGACTTGGTAGTGGTGACCCAATGACTCCGTAGGCATTGATGGCCGCAAGTCATAAATCCTCGGGTCGAAGCCAAACCGTAGCGGTCCCGGTGAAAATTCTGTTCGGGGCCGCACATGTGTGTAGGTCGGGCGATACTTAGGTGGTTCATCGTAATTCAATGGGTTTTTAGGGCCAGACTCATCGTCGCCATCGTTGTCGTCTTTGTCCGTCTTGGTAGGCCGTCTGGCGAGATGCATCAGCAGATTCGTTACAGAGTCCCAGATAGCGCCGATGAGATAGAGCGACCAACCATACACAGTGTGCAAGGCATAACCGTGTATTACTGTGTCGACTATGAGTTTAATCCCCCTGCACAACATTATAATGCCGATCATTCCGGCGCTGAAGGTGCCGAAGGTGGAAAAATACCCCCAAGATTTTTCCCAAGAGCTTTCGATAATTTTGTTTATCGCTTGTTCGTCAATTAGATTTGCGATGGTCCCTCCTTGCGTGATCGTGGGTTGCCCCGCTATTCCTCTGGCTACGGAATTTAAAATTGCTGGTTGTTCAGCGGGGAACATTATGTGGTCACGCAGATCATCTAGATCTTTTTGCGTGTATATGCCACTGGTGGCGAGAGTTTGAGGATTTCTATATATCCAAGTGTGTTGCGTGAGTGGTTTGAGCACTGTCGGTGGTGTTGCATGAATCGGTCGAGGCTCGATTGAATACCACTCTCCTCCTATCTTATACATGGATGGCACGAGCCCGTTGCACGTGACTTGGGTGCCGGTTTTCTTAAGGATATGAGTACGGGGTGTTAAATGGTATGAATGATTTCCTACCTCCACGGGCAATTGTATGTAGCATTCCTTGGTGTCTCTAATTCTTACTTCCAGTGCAATACATTTTATGATGTGGGCTACTTCACCGGCCAACGCAGCCATATACCCGGGACCCTTCATTATATTGTAGGCAAACTCGTCGGGGGTCTGTTTGGCGAGTCCAATGGTGTTTTCTAATACCTGCCTTTCGAGATTGCATCTCTGTGTTAGGATGTCTCGATACATCTGTTTCATTTGTGTGCGTACATGTTTTTCGACATAAACGAATTTTGAGTTTACGTACGCAAATAAGTCGAGATTTGCTACTGAGAGGGCTTCCTTTTTTATAAAAGGGTATCCCTTTTGTATTTCTACAATTAGCAGTTTCGGGTGTTCTGTTCGAATCAGAGTGTATCCACATACTGTCGTGTGGTCTTTGGCGGTCAATGCGAAAACTACATCTCCTTCCGTAAGGGAGTACATTGTTTGTCTGTACCGAGTGTCAACGTCGCTTGTGCGTTTCGCGGGTCCCTCGTAAAGTACCCCGTAGCGTTTGGTGTGGCAGCTATCCGCCGGAAAGGGGTCCCAATAGGTATCGCCTCCGTCTATGTCGGTGCAACGGCCTTCGTCGAGCTCACACCGCGTACCTGATTTTAAATGTATTTTGTTGGTCTCTACATCGACGTCGGCCATATAATCTCGAAGCGTGATCTTCGCTGTTCCCTTCACGTATACTTTTTCCCAATTTCCGTAAGGGTCGGAGTAATAGACTCCTTCGCATTCTGAATTTTGTGTTACTGTTCCTGCTATTGAGATGGGTCTAGTCGTTGTCCCGTTTTGTCGGATTCCATGGATCTCAGTTTGACCAATTTTTACTTCTCCGTGTTTATACATGTCGGTGCACGCATCACGCGATACGGTATCGATGTACGAGAATTCACCATTAGGTACGTCCATGCCGTGAGACCACATGCCGCATCGCCGTATGACGCGGTATATCTCTACTTTGCATTGTTTTACATGGATTGAGGAGTACTGATTTATTTGTAGCAATTGTATATGGACCCCGGTTTCGTTTACTTCCTGTTGCGGGATATCGCATTCGCCTACTTCCAATAAGGAGACGGTCGTGATATTCAAAGTAGCGCCGGTGCAATCGTATCCGATTAATCCTTCCGTGTGACGGAGAAAAGTTACCAGGTAGAGGATTACTATCCCTCCCATTAGTAGCTTTCCGAATTCCATCTGTAACGCCATCGATTTTGCTGGTAAATCGAATCGTATGAGCTCATATTAGAAACAAAGAAAAAGGGGGGGGGATGGAGGAGTGTCGCTACCGTCTATCCTCCCGTGGTCTTTCGTCGTTAATAGTCAAGTCGTGGCTACGTGCGTGATCGCCCATTGACTACATGCGTACATATCGGATTTTGATACGTGAATTATAAAGAAAGAGGCGGAGTGTTTGCTCCATCGAAATGACTAAAAAGGCTGCACCGTTCGAGTTTTGGGTATTGATCTTCTCTATCTGATCGGGTAAACACTCTTTCGTAAGCCGGGAACAAAATGAGATGTGTACGCGAACCGCTACCGCCGTCCCTGCAACGATTATTGGATCTCGATCCCCTTGTTGAGGGCATGGTATCTGTTAGTGTACGCCGGGGAGTGCAACGTGTAAGATTTATCCGGAGGCTATTAAATGACGCACCGTAAGTATGGATAATGTTGTTTGTACCTTCTGCCATATTTATACACAGGTATATATATATATTTTTTTTCCTAAATTTTTATTTATTTGTTGTTTAATTCCCCTTTTCTTTCAGTTGGCTTTTGCTGTATGATGATGTGTTTGATTTACGGCGGCTTTTTGGTGAGGGGTCTCCTGAGCCGGACGATTCCGTCGAAATTGCTGGGCTTCCTGAACCCGATCCTGTCCGTCCGCGTTCGTTTTGGCGTTTGTGTTGGTCAGTATACTCTTTCTTTTTCCCGTTTTTTCTCTTCTCTTTTTTTTTTTTTTTTTTTTTCTTTTTTTTTATGGTGGTAAAAAAAAAGGAAGAAAGAAAGAAAGAATAAATGTGTATATATTTTTTTCAGGTGAATTTTCGGGCGGAAAAAGTTTTTGTTTTTGTATTTGATTTATGTATATTATTTTTTTGTTAGCACACAAAAATTGTAGAGTGATAAAAGGAAATAAATAAATAAATCGTCTTTTATTTGTACGTGTGTCGAGTCTTGGTTGTATAAGTTTTCAAGGAGTGGACCCCATCTTCCTGTATTTTCTATTCGTTCCTTGCCTTCCTATTTCCCCTTCTTTTTGTTTCCCTGCTTTCCTATTGACTCGTGGGTGTATCGTGGACGACCATTGGTCACCTCTGGAGGGGGGATCGTTAGCAGAAGGGATGATCTTGTGTTTAAAAACCCCTGTATGCAGTATTTGGTCATCACTTTTAGTTTGCTCTGCCAACTAAACTCTTCATTTCGACATGGCAATTTATGGACCATTCTCGACCTGGGAGTCGCTGGACTTTGTCGACGCGTTCGACGTGATGACGGGAGACCATGGTCCCGTCATCGAGGGGTATATTAACCCCTTGGAGCAAGCGTTCCGGGAACTGGTGGCCCGTGCTCGGGTCACCCGCCGCCAAGAGTTGGAGAAAACGTAAGTTTTCTTTTTTTTTTTCTTTGTTATATATATTATTTTTTTATTCACTTGTTTATTTATTTAATTGTTTTTGTTTGTTTTTATTTCTTTTTCAGTTGGATTTTTGATCAGGACTTCGCTCTACGGATCCTATTCGGGATTGATCCGTACGAGGAGGAGGAAAATTGGGACAGGAGTCCTGTGCAATTCGAGGGAAGTTTTTTCGAGGGCGACGAGGGGCTGCGTTTCGCATGGTACGCTAGTATCATGCGATACCATTGGGCGGTTACGCCGCCCACCCTCTTCACGACGGCGCAACGCCACGTCCCTGCCGTGCCGGAGCCGACAGCTGGGGTGATCTGGCCCGGCATGGCTTTACAGCAAGTGTGGACGAACCTTCGTATTTACGGCTACAGTTGTCGTCCCCGAGGATTGCCGGAGAGCCCGGCCAGTCCGCCACCGGAGGAGCGCGGGATCCCGGTCATCGAGATCAGCGACGATGACGAGGATGAGGGGGTCGACATGCAGTTAGACCCCCCGGACCGTCTCATTGCGGAGGTGTTGGCAGAACTCGAGGACCCGGACCCATATGAGCCGCCGTTGCGAAACGTCCGCGCTCGGCGTGAGGTAAGAATTCGTTTTTTTTTTGTTATGTATTTTTTCCTTTTATACATGTATTAATTCCTGTTTGTTTTTTTTTTGTTTCAGGGTTGACGCCGTCCCTCCCTCTAGTTTTAGTTTGTTTTTGTTATTATGTAATTATCTATAAGTGTGTGTTTTTTTATTTATTTTGTATTCGTTCTGTAAGCGTGTGTTTTTTGTGTAATTTTGTATTCGTGTGTTTTCCTTTTATACGTTCTGTAAGTGTGTTTTTTTTTTTGAAATTTTGTATTTGTGTGTTTTTTTTTTCAATATACGTCCTTTGCGGGACACTTTAAACGCAATTTACCTGAAGTCTCCGGTTCTTCTCTTTTTTTTTTAACACCTTTTCCTCCGCTACCTCAAAGATTTCGTTCACCGGATCTTTTCGTCGTTTGCTCGTTTTTGTCGTTGTCGTTCCTTTTGTTCTTGTCTTCCTCGTTCGTTGTTTCCATCGTTCATCGTTTCACCGTTCGTGGTTTCATCGTTCTGCGTTTTTATCGTTCTTCGGTTTTATCGTTCCTTGTTTTCGTCGTTTATTGTTTTTATTGTTCATTGTTTCACCGTTCGTGGTTTCATCGTTCTGCGTTTTTATCGTTCTTCGGTTTTATCGTTCCTTGTTTTCGTCGTTTATTGTTTTTATTGTTCATTGTTTTTATCGTTCGTCATCGTTCGTCGTTTTTATCGTTCATTGTCGTTTATTGTTCATCGTTTCGTCGTTGGTTTTCGTGTTTTACTTTTTTTTCCAGGGAAGAAAAAAAAAAAAATCATAATTATACGTTTTTTTTTTTCCTATTCATTTTATATACATACATATTTGTGTGATCCTTTTCCCTTTTCTCTCCTTTTTTTTTATGTATATATATTTTTTCGTTCCCCCCCCTTTTTTTTGTTTTGTCAATGTATATGTATGCGTACATTATATATTTTTTCCAATAAACGTCCCGCATGGGACAATTTAAACGAAAATTTTTTTGCAACTTGTTTCTTCAAAAACCTTTCCTTGCGTTAGGTTTAAGTTTTCCCGTTCACCGGGTTGTTGGAAAAACAGAATTTTGTTGTTTTATCGCCTTTTGCCGTCGTTGGTTTCAGCGGGGTTTTGTTCCATTATTATTATTGTAATATTCTTCTTTTTTTTTTTTCACAATAGGGTTTTTTTTTTTTTTTTTTTATTAATATTTTTTTCCTCTTTTTTTTTTATTAAAAATGTTTTTTTTTTTTTTTTTTTTAAATGATTATTTAATCTTATTATTATTATTTTTTTATTTTTTTATTTTTTTTTTTTTTTATTTTTTTTTTATATATATTTTCCTATATGTTTTGTAGGAGTTCCCTTCTTATCCCCCTCATGTTGTGCATTTTTTTCATTTGTATATGTGTGTGTCCCTCTTCCTCATCTCCTCCTACATCAAATTTGTCCATAGCGTTAGCGTGATGTTTCTCAGAGACGAGATTACGCGTCTCGTATGTTGGCGAGTGTGGATTTTGAGGGGAGAGGAGGGAAAAAGGGAATAAAAAGGACGGTGTGTATTTCCGTATCCTTTTTCTTCCTGAATTTGACTAGTATACTCGACGAGGCATGATTTTTGCCCCGAGTGAAAAAAAAAAATGCTTCCTGGCCTAATGCTCCCATGGCGACTTCTTCTGCCGCGGTTGAGCATCTCTCTCTCCTGCTGTTATAAGATTCCCATTGGTTCCTTGAAACCTCTGGTTGAGTCCCTTCTAGGTGTTCACTACTCCTCCCCTTTTTCCCTCTGTTGTTCCCGGGCGATTTTATTGCCGTGGTTGAGCATCGTATCTTATGCTAAAAATGATTTTTCCTCTCTCTTTTTTTTTATGGATGTATTTTATTGGAAATGACGTTGCATTACAATGCGCATTGCTTGTACGAGTATTTTCCTTTCTCTCCTTGTGTTCCCACCACCTTTCACTAATTATCTTATTTCCTATGATATGTAAAGTATATGTATCTTAATTTTGATCCTATTATTTAACCTTCACCCTCGCTAGTCGGTAGCGTATTTATAATATCTTTTTTTTGTTTATTTATATAATCTCTTTTTTTTTGTTTTTCTTTCCTTTTTGTATATTTTATATATATATTTTTTTTTATATATTTTTTTAATCGTTATATTATTCTTTTCCTTTTAATGATAGTAATTTCCTTCCCCTATTTTTCTAAAACCTTCACCCTTATTAATTAATTATCTGCTCAGGAGGATTCTTGTCATTTTTTTTCTCCATTATGTAACTAAACAATTCCTCAAATCCTGTTTTACAATGGTTACCATTCTCTCCTTCGTTCGGCCTTCACCTTTCCTTAATTCCTTTTTCCGATAGCCTGTAATACTCGAATAGTGGCTCGAGTCAAGTCCTTTGCTTCCTCAATCATTGTCGGTGATACTAATAGCTCGTAGTCGGTAATTGCGCGATCAGGGATTATTACCATATGTTTTATGTAAAGAATTTCCTGTTGACAGAGATCGCATTGCTGGGTCGCTAAACCGCATTGGTAGCAGGCGATAGCATGAGCACACGGCACGTAGATCCCGGAGACTCGACGCGTGCCGCAGTAACGGCATAAGTTTTCAAATACGATGTCGTCCAGTCTGACGCTGGGATTTACGAAGCCGGTCGGTATACATGCCATTAACGCCTCCCTTTCGGCGTCGGGCATCGGTTCCCTTGGAACGTTGAGCGGTTGGATTCGTTTTTGGCAGAGTGACCTGTAGCAGTCCATTGTTTTGGCTAGAGTCTCCTCGCCTTTTGCCTTCCTGCTTACCTTTTTGATGAAATCCTGCCCCTTACGTCCGAGGAGATACGTGCATGTTTTATGCCACCTCGCGTGTTCTTCCCACGGGTCATCATGAGCAGTCCATTTGTGCAGTAATCCGTGGCAGCGGAAGCATTTGACTTTATCACTGACCCCTAGATAGAAGAACCCGGCGTCCGCCATACTTTCCGCGGTTTGTTTTATTGCCGTGGGCCATTCTTTGAAACTTTCTACTCGTGATTCATAGCGTGAGTAATCCTCTGCTACTGGTCTCATAGGTAGGTCTATATACGTAACGTGGCTGTGGTCAGGTTTCGGCGTTGATCCCATGGTGATGTTAAGTTTCCGAGCTTCGGTTTGATTATCCAAACTGCTTCGAATCTGGACTCCGCTGGTCGAAGGGCCAGGTCTCAGTTTACTGGTAGATGTCGGGGGCGTTGGCGCGCCCTGTGCTAACAGGTGCGAAGAGAGCGGATCGCTGCCGGCTAACGCTATTCTCATAGCGTTGCGTGCCAGGTGCTGTCCCTCGGTAATACCTGCTGTCTTTTTCTTGCCGCTAACCGCGCCGGTTCCACAGGCCTCTTCTACCGCTGTCCTTTTTCCAATGTTTGATACTCGCGGGGACTTGACGGGAGCCTGTACGAGATTCAATGTCCTACGCAATTCCTCCAATGCTTCCTTATTACCTCTTTCCTGGCTGTTCACAACTATCTTTACTGATCCCTTTCCAGTAATGCCTCTGTTTGGTGTTTTGTTTGTCGCGATTCTCGGTTCTTCGTGAGCAGTTAGTCCCGATTCTCCATCCTTCGCAGCTTCCTTGGGTGCGTTGGGCGCTGTTTTCCGCGGGATTTTGCTAACAGATGGTCTGGCTTTCTCCGCCTCGATGGTGATGTTTCCGCATGGAAGATTATTAATGAACCGACAATTCGGCCAATCGTCCCTGTGTTCGGCCATAGGGTCCTCCCCGCGTTGCCAATTATTTATCTCCGTACCGCATTCGAAACAAGCAACGTCGTCGCCTTGTCCCAGGTAGAAAAATCCCGCTGCGGCTAATAGCTCAGGCTTCAAGTATTGCAGCGGCCAGTGTTCAAAACTCGTCAACCGATCCGACTCGCGCCGGAAACGAGGGTAGGCGGTGCGCGGGGTCGCCGTTGATGGCGAATTGCCGTTGTTACCTCTCGTTACCTCGCTGCCTTCCATCATGGTAATGGAATGTGAGATTTCTTTACTCGTTCCGGATGTACGACGCACGTTTTTCCTTTCAATTGTATACGTAGATTTCCTTTTTCCAGTAATTCCAGTATCTCAAATGGTCCAGTGTATTGATCGCCTAATTTTCCTGGTTTCGGTCCTTTAAGCAAAAATACAGGTTCACCGACTCTGAACGTGACTGGGTTAATTCGACGGTCCCTGTATTCTTTAGCCTTTTCTTTCGAGGCTATTAGATTAATTCTACCCAGGGTCTGTATTTCATGAATTTGTGTGACCAATCGGGTTAAATAATCGTCATAAGTTGCGAGTTGATCTATATCGTCCAATGGGAAATTAGAGGGCGTCCGAGCGATTTTTCCGAATACCATCTCGTATGGGGTGTGTTTTGTGCTTTCATGCACATTGGTGTTGTAATTGTAGATAGCTAGTTCGACCCAATCGTCCCAGTTATTTTCTTTTGTTGTGTATTGCTTGAGATATTCCCCAAGGGCGTGGTGCGATCTTTCTAATGAACCGTTCGATTGTGGGTGAAATGCTGTTGTTCTTATTTTCTTTATTTTAAACAATTTCGAAATCTGTTTCATAAAGTTGCTTAAAAAATTCGTGCCTTGATCAGTAAGCACGGAACGAGGAGAACCAAAATTACAAATGAATCTTTTTACAAAAGCTTCGGCTATTGTTACCGCCTTCGCGTTTGGCAACGGCGCAGCCGCCGAGAATTTTGTTAACTGGTCTTGCATTGTGAGAATGTATTCGTTATCCTTATTAGTCTTGGGTAGAGGACCTACAATATCCATTGCGATCTTATCGAATGCCGTGGGAGGAGTATCCGTGATAACCATTGGTTGTTTTGTCTTTACTCTAACTAATTTTTTTAACTGACAATTTAAACATCTTCGAATATATTCTTCTATATCTTGTTTTAAATTTTTCCAATAAAAATCGTGCCGGATACGTTTGAACGTTTTGCTGACACCTCTATGACCTCCCGTGGCGGAACAATGTTTTTCGATGATTATCGCTTCACGGTCTTCCACTGGTGGTTCTTTAACGATCCCTAGACAAATTATTATTTTTATCCCCGAATCTTGAAACGAAGCTCGAATTTGCGTCATTACATTCTCCCATGGTATGTTACAGATGGCAAGAGATTTTGCCACGCTAATTGTTTGTAAATTTAATTCCCAAGCTAATTCTCGACAGCTTTTTAAAGTTTCCGTTATATTTTCGAGAATTCTCGTGGGGCCATCCCCGATTTCCTCACGGATAGGAAGAGCGAGGAAGTATCGGTTGTTTCTTTTCGATATTGCCTTTGCCTCGAGGATTTTTAACTTTTTTAAACTGGGCATTTCTCCCTGTTCCGTTAGTGCTTGTCCGCCTTTGTCTAAAGGTTTACCTTTTGTATCGACAAAAAACATCATATTGTCTTTACGAGTATAGAACAGATCTCGAGACTGCTTGTCATTTTTAGAGGTTGTCTGTCTCGCTCTAGTGTCAGGTATGCCGGGTACTATGGGTTCATTGAATTCCGTATTCCTACGGCGGCTCGGGGGAGCCTCGTCGTCCGACGCCTCGGACTCGCTTAGCGCCGTGGGTCGTCGTTTTTTTCGCACATGAATTACCTCATTTTCCTCGCCCATCTCGTCGGACGAGTTAGTTCTACCCGTCTTGGTTTTTCCCTCTGTCCGCGGGGGAGGATTGTCTTTGGTTGACAATTCATCGCCAGGGTACATGTCTTTGTTGTGCTTAGCATAGATGCCTTCGACCGATTTTAGGGTTGCATTTTTTTCTTGCGTTTCTGGCTCTCCGGTCAGCTCCTCCGGAAAACACGTTGGGGAGTCAGAAATTCTGTCGCCGGTGTGAATTTTATCGTCGTCATCTTGATTATTTCTGGAGGTGTCTAGACTTTGTATGGGGGAAGCGGGCTCAGGGGCATAGCTTGTAGTGTCCTCGTCAAAGGTATCGTTCGTTAAAGGTTCCCCGGGGTTTTCTTCTGTTTCGAAGAGCTCTTCATCGGGGTCTATTGTTTCGTCTATATCGTCTTCGTCGCTGTCCATCGCTAGATAGCTAGCAATCTCTTCGTCGGTCAGTCCGCGCGCTGGTTTACGACGAGTTTTTGTCGCAGGGTTAGTTCGGATAATAAATATTCCATCCGTACCACTGGGTTCTTCTACAGGATTTCGAGAGAGAGCGTCTGCGTTAACATTAGTTTTTCCTGCTTTGTATATTACATCGTACTCGTATTCGGCGAGTTTCAGCCGCCAGCGCAAAATTTTAGGGTTACCGTCGGTAGCACGGCGGAACCATAATAATGGCTTATGATCGGTGACAACCGTGAATTGTCGACCGTATAAATAAGGACGGTAGTGCAGAATGCCGTATACTATAGCCAATGCCTCTTTTTCGTACGTATCGTAGCGTTCTTCTGTTTTGTTTAGAGCTCTTGAAGCGTAAGCACACGGATGGTCGTTGTTGATTTTTCCTTGAGACAAAATCCCCCCAATTGCTATTCCCGAGGCATCAGTCGTCAAAATAAAAGGTTTAGTGAAATCCGGATATCGTAGGACTGGTGCCGTGCATAATTTTTCTTTTAGAATGTCGAATGACTCTTGCTCCTCGGCGTCCCAAATGAAAGTAATTTCTTTGCGCAAAAGTAATGTAAGGGGTTTGGAAATTTTCGCGTAAGATTCTATAAACCGTCGATAATAACCCGTTAGCCCTAAAAATTGGCGGATATTTTTAACGTTCTTTGGTCTCGGGAATTCTCGCACCGCCTCTAATTTTTTTGGATCTGGCTTGACGCCGTTTTCGCCGATTATATGGCCTAAGTACGCTACTTCTTTCTTCAGAAATTCGCATTTATCAGGTTGTAATTTTAAATTCGCTGCTTCGAGTCTTTTTATTAATTCCTCATAAATTATTCGATGTTCCTCCAAATGTTTTGCATAAATTACTATGTCGTCTAAATAAACAAATATGCCCTTCCCGAGGATACCGCTTAAGGTGAGATCCATAGTTCTTTGAAAAGTGGGCGGGGCGTTCCGGAGTCCGAACGGCATCCTAACAAATTCGAAATGGCCCCTCGGTGTTGTGAATGCGGTCTTATGTCGATCCTCTGGGCATACTTCTATCTGATGGAAACCCGATGCCAAATCGAAGACGGAGAAATATTTTGCGCCTCCTAACTGATCGAGAATTTCCGTGATATTCGGTATCGGATAAGCATCTGCTATAGTTTTTTCGTTTAGTGCTCGATAGTCGAATACGACTCGCCACTTTTTATTTCCCTTTGAATCGTTTTTCTTCGGTACCACCCAGACTGGGCAATTGTAAGGTGAGGTTGATGGTATTATTACCCCGTTTTTGAGCATATCGTCTACTTGTTTTTCGATCTCATCTTTGGTACATTCAGGCCACCGGTAACCCCTCGTATTAATAGGAAGGTCATCCGTCGTGGGTATTCGGTGTTGCAAAATTGTCGTGTGGCTTAGCGCTTCGCCAGGTAGATGATAGAGTTGTGTACTATCGCGTAATAATTTTTCGATGCTATTCTTTTCTTCACCGCTGAGTCCGTCTAGTCTTAAGAGAGATGTTATCCGTTCGAAACGTTCCTCTGCATCGGAGGCAGAAAACGTGAGGCAAAAACTTTCTCTGGTGAAGGGTTGTATACTTCGTGAGGCGATCGTCGTCCCAAGCCTCTTGGCGAGCTCAGGGTTTACAATGGTGTAACTCTTGCTATGTCCTGCTGGGTTTTTGTCTTTGCGAACTTTTTTATGATCCCTCGTATTTTTACTCGACAATGACTCTAAATACTGCATAGCCATACTGTCGTCCGAAATATTTTCTACTACCCTTAATTTTTTTGTCTCTGTTTTTGATTGTTCATGACTCTTTTTCCCTTCTTCTCTCGTATTATTTCTAGTCTCTTCCTTTATTCCTGTACTGTCTTCATTATTTTTTTCAATCACGTTATTATTATGTTTGCCGTGAATAACATACACTGTATCAACGGTCAACATTTTGAAGTCGGCCTCTCGCGTACAACTGGTACCGGGCTCGGGCTCCTGAACAGATTTATCGATTTCGCTTCCATCTTTTATTTGGACGAGGCGCGTATTAACTTTCTCTTTTGTGCTCAATGTTTCGTAAATATTTAATTTCTGTTTAACCGTTGATACTTGATCTTCGGAAATATTATTATTCAAACCACATGTCTCTCCCCTTGTTGAAAGCGCGGGGTCCTGCATGTCTATGGGATTCACTGGTTTGGGGGCAAAAGTTTTTATCCACTCCGTTTCTCCCCTTTCACCTGCGTTAAGTTTCGTCACGATTGTTTCCTTCCGGTTTCCTTCGATTTCCACTCCTGGAGATACCACAAGTTCCGATTCCCTTGTAGCCACAGTTAT
The DNA here is from genome assembly GCA_964006125.1 of Cryptus viduatorius. Classification (NCBI taxonomy): domain Eukaryota; kingdom Metazoa; phylum Arthropoda; class Insecta; order Hymenoptera; family Ichneumonidae; genus Cryptus; species Cryptus viduatorius. Next base: position 18,310,704 of record OZ023227.1, on the reverse strand, counting down.
TCCTCTCGATTTTCCATTTCCTTTCTTCTTGTTAGCTTCGTTTGCGTGTATTTGTTTATTATCGCCGATAATTTTGGTTTCCGGATATAAATTTAATACTGGAACTTGTAGTTGTATTGTATGGGGGTTATTGTTTGTCGCGTAAACGTATGCTTTACCATTCTTGTTCGTTACTAGTCCTGTTTCAAGTCTGACTCCGTGACCAGCATCCAAAGGCGGGAGATATCCTTCCTGAATCTCCAAGTTTTTTACGCGAACGAAACACAGCTTCCTTGTTCTAGCGGGTATAATTATCGTCTCCGATGTCGCGAAGGGAATTTGCAACTCTTGCATTTTCAAAACCCTTTTTTCGTAATCAATTATAACTCGATTTCCGTCCAGATATTCTGATCCTAATATCCCGCCTTCGTTAATGGGGAAATTGTTTTCTACTACGTGGAAAGTAGAGATGCGTCCAAAGACATTGATTGTCACGTGGCCGAGTGTGTATATGGAAACCGCGGTGATACCATTTAATTGTAAAATTTCGTCTTTATTGATGGGTGTCGTTGTAGTTAAAAAATTTCTTTTTATGATGTTCGGTCCCGCCCCCGTGTCGACCATTAGAATTATGGGCGTTGTTAATTTATCACATTTCAATTCGACTGTGGGAACGCTACTCTCTTTGTGTAATTTAATTGTATGTATTTTTACAACTCTTGTTTGTTCGTTGCCACTACCGAGATGGTATGTATCGGGTGCGTGCTCTGGGTGGTCCCCGATGCACCCGTGGTCGGGAGACCGTTGGAGTTTCCCGAAGACTTTCCGTACCGTGCTTCGTTTGTTTGTCTAACCGGGCAGTCGCGGATAAAATGACCGATCTGTTTACAATAATGGCACGCGCCGTTAAGTGTAGGATCGTTTCTAGTAGCTTCAGCATAGGTCTGGGGGTTACTGCCGGGGCATTGCGCGGAGTTATGACGATAAGGGCAAAGGTACGCACCGTGCCCTTGTTTTTTGCAAATTTGGCATATTACATCGGCCGTTTGTCGAAATTTAAGCCCTTGCGGCACCTGACTACTTTGATTATCTGGTACCGGGCCCGTGCGTCCGGTTAGAGATGAGCAATTTTTCGCTTCGTGCCCCCGGTTGCGGCATATTTGGCACACCGTTTCCTTGTTGCTAGGAGGATATAACTTGTAACAGCGATCCGCCGTGTGCCCTCTTTTATTACAATGTTGACATACTGTAATCGCCGTAGTGTTTGAGGCAGGGGGTTTCAATGGAGGATATAGTTTGAAACACTTGCTCGCTACGTGTCCTTTTTTATTACAATTCTGGCAGGTCGGTACATTTTTTTCCGCGCTACCTGTTCCCTGTGTTTCGGTGGCTGGGCCTTTCGGTTTACTAGGACAATTCATCGCTACGTGACCTGTCTCGCTGCAGAGTTGGCATTCCACCTCCTCGGCGGCTATTGCTTTAACGCTGCGTTTTGTCTCCGCTCGTGGTTCCCTGGGATTCGGAGAGTCTCTAATTCCTTGTCGTAGAGCGGCGCGTGCTATGAGTTGTTTCTCAATTTTTACAGCCCTTTTTACTATATCGTCGAAGGTTCCTTCTGCTGACATGCGTGCCTCTATCTCAGGTTTTAATCCTTGAATGAAACAGGGCGGAAGACTGTTGGTGGTATTTCTCTTAAAAGCTGCGTCGGCAGGGGTATTATTTTCCGACTCGTAAGCCTCCAATATTTGGAAACCCAAATCGCGTACTCTGTTCGCGTATGCTACAACAGATTCATCAGAGTTTTGAAAAATCGATCCAAGCTCTCCTTGTAGTTGGTAAATATTCCTGGCCGGTGCATAAATGCATTTAAGAAAATCATATAGTTCTTTTAAAGTGTCGAATCCCTGTTGAGCTATGGAACGCCGTGGTTCGCCGACGATTTTAATTCTGACAGCTTTGACTAATTGTCCCTCCCCGGCAGGGTCAATCATTTCGAGTGCTTCATCGCAGCCCTGTATAAAAGACTTTAGAGAAGTGGTTACTCCGTCGTATGTAGGCACAACCGTTAAAGCGTCTTTAAGAGACACCTTAAGACCGGAGTTAGCCATTTCAAATTTTTTTATTGTGTGTTTTCCAGGTATGCCGGTTGGGGTTTCGTCTTTGTTAGTTCGTTTATTTGTTGATCCTTCAGGAGTACTCTCACAAATAGTAGTTTCCTCTTCGTCGTCGGAGCTGTCGATGGGTATTTCCGTCTTCGTATCGTCGCCGGTATTGCCGCTCGTTCTCCCGGAAATACTTGGCTTAATATTTTTTATTGGATATAGCGTGCGTTTAGCAATATTCACCTTTTCTAACGATGTTTTCGGGATGGGAAATTCACCTTCTGGGGTATAAAATTTTTCGTTCTCTTCTTCTGTGCGTTCAAGACTCTGATTGAAAGGAGTTGTGTCAAGAAGTGACAGATAAGGTCCCGTTATATCGTCTTCCGAAAAATTCTGTATTGCTGATTTTATGCTCTCGTCGTCGCGGTCGTTGTTGTCGTCAAATTTATGGACGGTGGGTGTGTCTGGTCTCACTGCCGAAGGTTGCGACGGGGTCTCCTTTTTTTTATCTCCCGTTTGATCGTGACCCGCAGCAATCGTTCGTGCCGATATTTCCAATCTCAATAATTCAGACTCGATAAATCGTTGTCTTACAATTATTTCGTCTGTGTCCGTAGATTCTGTCGTCGTTACTCCCTCTATTGTTAATGTTTCAGGTTCTTCGCGTGTTAAGTCTTTCTCGTATGTGTCTCTTCCTACCTTTTTGGTTTCGGCTTCCTCGTTTTCCTCAGGGATCGGCGGAACCTCTACCTGCTCCTGATACTCTGTTCTCCTAATACTCAAGGTTCGGTCCCCCCGGTGGTTCTTCCGTTCATTAATATATTCGTGCACAATATTGTCAGGTAGCACGGTGTTAGATCGGGTGGATCGCGTGGAACGAGATGTCGATTCGCGTTGTTCATGTGGTTTCGAAGAACTCATTTAGGGTTTTTTTTTTGTTTTTCTTGTATTATTCCCGCTCAGTGTCGCCTTTTCGGATGTTTACGTCGTGACTTGTATTTAATATAGCGTATTTTGTACGCCCGGATGGGCTTTCCTGAATTGTTCTTAATTATTCCTTGTGGTTTCACAAGCAAAGAACAGCATACTCTAATGATTTTTGTAAATGTCTGAAATATTTTATCTATCCACATGAACTGGGAATAAAGAATTTGAGATGTAATTCCTATGGGAGCGGATCTCCTGCTTCGGTTTCGAAAACAAATGCTGGGCGTAGGTTAATCTGCGGTTGTGCTTCAAGTAATTGTTCAGGAGTGAGATCAGGGAATATATATACTGAGAGTTTGATTCGAAGTCGCGAAAGTATCGTGTCCGGTTGAATTTCTTCGTGAGTACTGTTTAGCTGACGGGGACCCCGTATTTCTATGAACGCACCAATTCTTCTCGTGAGCACGATATAATCTGTGAGAATTGTACCCCGTCTCAAGTCGTCCCACGTCAAACCCTCCGGGTATTTTTCCAAAAGTTTGTCTTTAACGAATTCTATTACTATTTTTCTGAACCGCCTATGTGGCATTGGTCTGCGTAGTTTTTATTGTGTTTCCTGTTATTATTAATTTTTTTTTTTTGTATTGTATATATTTTTTTGTGTTGCTTCGAGAAAAAATTAGTTTAAACAAGCACTCCTGTGATCCCGGACGAGCCCCCAAATTCTGTTACGTTCAAAATGCCGAAGTTTTGCCTCAACAATTTGTTGGTAACTGTTGCACCTTTTAAATCGTCTCGCGGTGGTCAGAACGATAATAAATCGATCTATACCACACCTGGAGTCGATTCTAGGTGTCAACGTACGCTCTTTTTTAAGCCTAACCTTGCGGAAAATTGCTTGGGATAGAGCCCTAGGAATGCTTGTCGTTACGAAGGTCTAGAGGTATCTATATCTGTGTTTTAAATCCCTTAACTAACAGCTAAAGATTTATGATCCTTGAGACTACCTGAGTGGTCCAAGTACCCGAGGGCGTCTCTTTAAACTGAACTGGTAGGAGATTGACAAAGGAATTTATTAAATGGTCATGCAGAGAATCACAGAGGGAGAAAAAAAAAATAAAGATGTACTTACGATTGCTAATGGAGAGCAGCAACGGCGGTGATTTCGTGGTTTCTTTTGTTGATTGTGCTGATCGGTGATCGCGTGTGAATGATTTAAACACGAATAACTGTTCTTAATATTTCACCTCCTTTTAATGATTAAAGAATAAACAAATGGTTCTCAATAATACACGTAAGAATTGTTTACAAACGTTGGAATGAAATAATAATTCGAGGAAAATGACAAATTTATCGTTGTCCAACCGAGAATAGTATTCCGGTGAACAGAGGATCGATGAGAAATATAAGTTTTACAAAACTCGAGAAACCGATGTTTGATAAAAGTCGAAAAAAATGTCGTCGGGTAGAAAATTTGACAGCAAAACGCTCTGTCCGCTGGTTCAATGCTTTGTATTACATGTAAGAAATTTTCTAAACGTAGTGGGGATGTATTAGATGAGGTGGACGGATTTTAGGGCGGGATTTTGATCGTATGATCGTACATTGATTTTTTCCGTTGGGAGGCCCATTCCTCACAGCGAGGCTAGAGTGGGGTGTGTGTATGTGCCTAATCTGACCTGTCGTATGTCTCCAAGGTTTCGGGCGGTTACATTTCTCGGAATCGATTGTCCATCCGAGACCGTTGAGATCCTCGGTGGAGAGAGAATTTTACTTAGAGTCGCACACGAGATGTTTTGTAAATTAATACATGTTTTTCGATTCTCCTACTATTGTTTCGTAAGGTGTAGACTTTTACTACTTACATTAAACGTTTCGGTAATAAAATAGATACGTGTATGTTTATTCCATACTCAAGAAAGATTGGTAGCCTGAGTTGGAATATTAATAATTTCCTCTTGGTTTCGTGAAGCTTATTAGAAGTGAGGTTTTTATAGTTGTATATTCCTTAATTATTCAAGTCGTGGTACAGGGGTACGTGGTTTCCGGCAGAATTCTGAAAGTTTACTACTATTTCTTTAGCGCGTGATTGTTACTAAGGAGAGACTTCGCACCTTAATCCGCCTCTCCCCCTTTTTGACATCAGAAGTCTCTCGGAGACCCGTTGAGGCATTTTATCGTTATTGCCAAAGGAAGTATCAGTTGTAGTCTATGGTTAACATAGATCATCGATCGTACGTGCGTTTATTTGAGGTGGATGGGCATAAGGCCCCGAGGTGACATAGGCGCGCGCCGCGGCGTGATTTTATGAATATGTAATGTGCTCGTGCCTTCGTAGTTCATGCTTTTCTCTAGTCATTGATTTCGCCGGTCACGCGGCATGTGTCACCTTGCCTCCCCCCTTTGAATATAAATGAGATTAAAAACAGATCGTGGGAAATATTTTGTTCGGCATATTCGCCGATTTCTGTGCTTATTATCTTGTGTGTAATTACTCGTAATCAAGTAACAACGCATCATTCATTGAGGATACTCATTTCTTTAGTTTCCTTGTATTTGTCTTTTCCCTCCCGTCACTTTGAGTGCCCTGAGAGCTGTCTTTTTAGTTCGGATTTCCTTTTTTAAAATAATTTGAGAAATTGAAACGACTAAAGGTGTCTTTCTACCCTCTGCAACGATCCGTATCTATTTCTTTTGCCCTTCTCTTTTCTAACTGTGGGTCCTTATTTAAACACAAGGCGGCTTCGGCAAGTTATCGTTAGAGTAGTGGCCGCCGCCCGAAACATTATTTCGGGGGTCTTGGGCCCCGCGGCCGGTGGACGTAAGTCCCCTCGCCGATGACTCTCCTACTAGTGGTAAAGAAGCGAGTAGATCCTAGGTTACCATAGGCGGGCTCTTTTTTTGTTTCTTTTGGTAAAACGCCGGAGCGCCAAACGGGGCAGAGATTGGACTTGCCACCGCCGGTGAATGCCTAGATCTGCTTCCACCAGGAGTCTATTAGATCGATTTGTCGAATTGCCCGCCTGTTTTATCTTGAGTCGTGTATGTTGTGTTTTTTGTAGATACCGATCGCGGCCGAAAAGTAAAAAGCACTCTTTTGAGAATTATTTAATATTTTAAGACTTTACTTGATTCAAGGTTTCTTGTGAAGAAGGGAAAAGCAATGATTAGAAAGAAAAATAAAAGGGTCGTTACGCAGGACGTAACAATTCTCACGATTTCGATTTCAGAGGGTCAAAAACGTCGATTTGACGAAAATGCCCGAATTTTATGAAAAAACAGACTTTTGACGCATTTACAACGACAAATCATCATCGGCATCGGACTTACCGTTGTATTTCACCAAAATCGTGAAATGGTCTTTTGTCGTCGTTGATTCTCACGATTTCGATTTCAGAGGGTCAAAAACGTCGATTTGACAAAAATGTCCGAAATTTATGACAAAACAGACTTTCGACGCATTTACAACGACAAATCATCATCGGCATCAGAATTACCGTTGTATTTCACCAAAATCGTGAAATGGTCGTTTGTCGTAGTTGATTCTCACATTTTCGTTTTCAGATGGTCAAAAACGCTGATTTAAAGAAAACGTCATATTTTTCCGAAAAAAACACATTTTCGATAGTTTTTGAATATCAATCTGCCATTGAATCGGAAACAAAGTCGTGTTTTTATGAAATTATGAAGTGGTCGTTTGTCGTCGTGAATTCTCGCGATTTCGATTTCACAGGGTCAAAAACGCTGATTTGACAAAAATGTCTAAAATTTATGAAAAAACAGACTTTTGACGCATGTACAACGACAAATCATCATGGGCATCGAACTTGCAGTTGTATTTCAGCAAAATTGTAAAATGGTCGTTTGTCGTCGTTGATTCTCACGATTTCGATTTCAGAGGGTCAAAAACGCTGTTTTGACAAAAATGTCCGAAATTTATGACAAAACAGACTTTCGACGCATTTACAACGACAAATCATCATCGGCATCAGAATTACCGTTGTATTTCACCAAAATCGTGAAATGGTCGTTTGTCGTCGTGAATTCTCGCAATTACGATTTCACAGGGTCGCAAACGCTGATTTGACAAAAATGTCCGAAATTTATGACAAAACAGACTTTCGACGCATTTACAACGACAAATCATCATCGGCATCAGAATTACCGTTGTATTTCACCAAAATCGTGAAATGGTCGTTTGTCGTCGTGAATTCTCGCAATTACGATTTCACAGGGTCAAAAACACTGATTTGACAAAAATGTCCGAATTTTATGAAAAAACAGACTTTTGACGCATTTACAACGACAAATCATCATCGGCATCGGACTTACCGTTGTATTTCACCAAAATCGTGAAATGGTCGTTTGTCGTCGTTGATTGTCATGATTTCGATTTCAGAGGGTCAAAAACGCTGATTTGACGAAAACGTCAAATTTTTCCGAAAAAAACACATTTTCGATCGTTTTTGAATATCAATCTGCCATTGAATCGGAAACAAAGTCGTGTTTTTATGAAATTATGAAGTGGTCGTTTGTCGTCGTGAATTCTCGCGATTTCGATTTCACAGGGTCAAAAACGCTGATTTGACAAAAATGTCTGAAATTTATGAAAAAACAGACTTTTGACGCAGTTACAACGACATCATCGGCATCAGAATTACCGTTGTATTTCACCAAAATCGTGAAATGGTCGTTTGTCGTCGTGAATTCTCGCAATTACGATTTCACAGGGTCGCAAACGCTGATTTGACAAAAATGTCCGAAATTTATGACAAAACAGACTTTCGACGCATTTACAACGACAAAACATCATCGGCATCAGAATTACCGTTGTATTTCACCAAAATCGTGAAATGGTCGTTTGTCGTAGTTGATTCTCACATTTTCGTTTTCAGATGGTCAAAAACGCTGATTTAAAGAAAACGTCATATTTTTCCGAAAAAAACACATTTTCGATCGTTTTTGAATATCAATCTGCCATTGAATCGGAAACAAAGTCGTGTTTTTATGAAATTATGAAGTGGTCGTTTGTCGTCGTGAATTCTCGCGATTTCGATTTCACAGGGTCAAAAACGCTGATTTGACAAAAATGTCTGAAATTTATGAAAAAACAGACTTTTGACGCATGTACAACGACAAATCATCATGGGCATCGAACTTGCGGTTGTATTTCACCAAAATCGTGAAATGGTCGTTTGTCGTCGTTGATTCTCACGATTTCGATTTCACAGGGTCAAAAACGCTGATTTGACAAAAATGTCCGAAATTTATGACAAAACAGACTTTCGACGCATTTACAACGACAAAACATCATCGGCATCAGAATTACCGTTGTATTTCACCAAAATCGTGAAATGGTCGTTTGTCGTAGTTGATTCTCACATTTTCGTTTTCAGATGGTCAAAAACGCTGATTTAAAGAAAACGTCATATTTTTCCGAAAAAAACACATTTTCGATCGTTTTTGAATATCAATCTGCCATTGAATCGGAAACAAAGTCGTGTTTTTATGAAATTATGAAGTGGTCGTTTGTCGTCGTGAATTCTCGCGATTTCGATTTCACAGGGTCAAAAACGCTGATTTGACAAAAATGTCTGAAATTTATGAAAAAACAGACTTTTGACGCATGTACAACGACAAATCATCATGGGCATCGAACTTGCGGTTGTATTTCAGCAAAATTGTAAAATGGTCGTTTGTCGTCGTTGATTCTCACGATTTCGATTTCAGAGGGTCAAAAACGCTGTTTTGACAAAAATGTCCGAAATTTATGACAAAACAGACTTTCGACGCATTTACAACGACAAATCATCATCGGCATCAGAATTACCGTTGTATTTCACCAAAATCGTGAAATGGTCGTTTGTCGTCGTGAATTCTCGCAATTACGATTTCACAGGGTCGCAAACGCTGATTTGACAAAAATGTTCGAAATTTATGACAAAACAGACTTTTGACGCATTTACAACGACAAATCATCATCGGCATCAGAATTAGCGTTGTATTTCACCAAAATCGTGAAATGGTCGTTTGTCGTCGATGATTCTCACATTTTCGTTTTCAGATGGTCAAAAACGTTGATTCGACGATAAAGTCATATTTTTCCGAAAAAAACCCATTTTCGATCGTTTTACAACAACAATCTGCCATTGAATCGGAAACAAAGTCGTGTTTTTGTGAAATGGTGAAATGGTCGTTTGTAGTCGTTGATTCTCACGATTTCGTTTTCAGAGGTTCCAAAACGCTGTTTTGCCAAAAATGTCCGAATTTTATGAAAAAACAGACTTTTGACGCATTTACGACGACAAATCATCATCGGCATCGGACTTACCGTTGTATTTCACCAAAATCGTGAAATGGTCGTTTGTCGTCGTTGATTCTCACGATTTCGATTTCAGAGGGTCAAAAACGTCGATTTGACAAAAAAGTCATATTTTTCCGAAAAAAACCCATTTTCGATCGTTTTACAACAACAATCTGCCATTGAATCGGAAACAAAGTCGTGTTTGTGTGAAATGGTGAAATGGTCGTTTGTAGTCGTTGATTCTCACGATTTCGTTTTCAGAGGTTCAAAAACGCTGTTTTGCCAAAAATGTCCGAATTTTATGAAAAAACAGACTTTTGACGCATTTACAACGACAAATCATCATCGGCATCAGACTTACCGTTGAATTTCAGTAAAATCGTAAAACGACAAACACATTCTCACATTCTCACATTTTCGTTTTCAGATGGTCAAAAACGCTGATTTGACGAAAACGTCATATTTTTCCGAAAAAAACACATTTTCGATCGTTTTTGAATATCAATCTGCCATTGAATCGGAAACAATGTCGTGTTTTTATGAAATTATGAAGTGGTCGTTTGTCGTCGTGAATTCTCGCGATTTCGATTTCACAGGGTCAAAAACGCTGATTTGACAAAAATGTCTGAAATTTATGAAAAAACAGACTTTTGACGCATTTACAACGACAAATCATCATCGCCATCAGACTTACCGTTGTATTTTACCAAAATCGTGAAATGGTCGTTTGTCGTCGTTGATTCTCACAATTTCGATTTCACAGTGTCAAAAACGCTGATTTGACGAAAACGTCATATTTTTCCGAAAAAAACACAGTTTCGATCTTTTTTTAATAACAATCTGCCATTGAATCGGAAACAAAGTCGTGTTTTTGTGAAATTGTGAAGTTGTCGTTTGTCGTCGTGACTTCACGCGATTTCGTTTTCACAGGGTCAAAAACGCTGATTTGACGAAAATGCCCGAATTTTATGAAAAAACAGACTTTTGACGCATTTACAACGACAAATCATCATCGGCATCAGACTTACCGTTGAATTTCAGTAAAATCGTAAAACGACAAACACATTCTCACATTCTCACATTTTCGTTTTCAGATGGTCAAAAAAGCTGATTTGACGAAAACGTCATATTTTTCCGAAAAAAACACATTTTCGATCGTTTTTGAATATCAGTCTGCCATTGAATCGGAAACAAAGTCGTGTTTTTGTGAAATTATGAAGTGGTCGTTTGTCGTCGTGAATTCTGGCCATTTCGATTTCACAGGGTCAAAAACGCTGATTTGACAAAAATGTCTGAAATTTATGAAAAAACAGACTTTTGACGCATGTACAACGACAAATCATCATGGGCATCGAACTTGCAGTTGTATTTCAGCAAAATTGTAAAATGGTCGTTTGTCGTCGTTGATTCTCACGATTTCGATTTCAGAGGGTCAAAAACGCTGTTTTGACAAAAATGTCCGAAATTTATGACAAAACAGACTTTCGACGCATTTACAACGACAAATCATCATCGGCATCAGAATTACCGTTGTATTTCAGCAAAATCGTGAAATGGTCGTTTGTCGTCGTTGATTCTCACGATTTCGATTTCACAGGGTCAAAAACGCTGATTTGACAAAAATGTCTGAAATTTATGAAAAAACAGACTTTTGACTCATTTACAAAGACAAATCATCATGGGCATCGAACTTGCAGTTGTATTTCAGCAAAATCGTAAAATGGTCGTTTGTCGTCGTTGATTCTCACGATTTCGATTTCAGAGGGTCAAAAACGTCGATTTGACGAAAATGCCCGAATTTTATGAAAAAACAGACTTTTGACGCATTTACAACGACAAATCATCATCGGCATCAGACTTACCGTTGAATTTCAGTAAAATCGTAAAATGGTCGTTTGTCGTCGTTGATTCTCACATTTTCGTTTTCAAATGGTCAAAAACGCTGATTCGACGAAAAAGTCATATTTTTCCGAAAAAAACCCATTTTCGATCGTTTTACAACAACAATCTGCCATTGAATCGGAAACAAAGTCGTGTTTTTGTGAAATGGTGAAATGGTCGTTTGTAGTCGTTGATTCTCACGATTTCGTTTTCAGAGGGTCAAAAACGCTGTTTTGCCAAATATGTCCGAAATTTATGAAAAAACATACGTTTGACGCATTTACAACGACAAATCATCATCGGCATCAGACTTACCGTTGTATTTCACCAAAATCGTGAAATGGTTGTCGTCGTGAATTCTCGCAATTACGATTTCACAGGGTCGCAAACGCTGGTTTGACAAAAATGTCCGAAATTTATGACAAACAGACTTTCGACGCATTTACAACGACAAATCATCATCGGCATCAGAATTACCGTTGTATTTCACCAAAATCGTGAAATGGTCGTTTGTCGTCGTTGATTGTCATGATTTCGATTTCAGAGGGTCAAAAACGCTGATTTGACGAAAACGTCATATTTTTCCGAAAAAAAAAACACATTTTCGATCGTTTTTGAATATCAATCTGCCATTGAATCGGAAACAAAGTCGTGTTTTTATGAAATTATGATGAAGTGGTCGTTTGTCGTCGTGAATTCTCACGATTTCGATTTCACAGGGTCGCAACCGCTGATTTGACGAAAATGCCCGAATTTTATGAAAAAACAGACTTTTGACGCATTTACAACGACAAATCATCATCGGCATCGGACTTACCGTTGTATTTCACCAAAATCGTGAAATGGTCGTTTGTCATCGTTGATTGTCATGATTTCGATTTCAGAGGGTCAAAAACGCTGATTTGACGAAAACGTCATATTTTTCCGAAAAAAACACATTTTCGATCGTTTTTGAATATCAATCTGCATTGAATCGGAAACAAAGTCGTGTTTTTATGAAATCATGAAGTGGTCGTTTGTCGTCGTGAATTCTCGCGATTTCGATTTCACAGGGTCAAAACGCTGATTTGACAAAAATGTCTGAAATTTATGAAAAAACAGACTTTTGACGCATTTACAACGACAAATCATCATCGGCATCAGACTTACGTTGTATTTCATCAAAATCGTGAAATGGTCGTTTGTCGTCGTTGATTCTCACGATTTCGATTTCAGAAGGTCAAAAACGTCGATTTGACGAAAATGCCCGAATTTTATGAAAAAACAGACTTTTGACGGATTTACAACGACAAATCATCATCGGCATCAGACTTACGTTGTATTTTACCAAAATCGTGAAATGGTCGTTTGTCGTCGTTGATTCTCACAATTTCGATTTCACAGTGTCAAAAACGCTGATTTGACGAAAACGTCATATTTTTCCGAAAAAAACACATTTTCGATCGTTTTTTGAATATCAATCTGCCATTGAATCGGAAACAAAGTCGTGTTTTTATGAAATTATGAAGTGGTCGTTTGTCGACGTGAATTCTCACGATTTCGATTTCACAGGGTCGCAAACGCTGATTTGACGAAAATGCCCGAAATTTATGAAAAAACAGACTTTTGACGCATTTACAACGACAAATCATCATCGGCATCGGACTTACCGTTGTATTTCACCAAAATCGTGAAATGGTCGTTTGTCGTCGTTGATTGTCATGATTTCGATTTCAGAGGGTCAAAAACGCTGATTTGACGAAAACGTCATATTTTTCCGAAAAAAACACATTTTCGATCGTTTTTGAATATCAATCTGCCATTGAATCGGAAACAAAGTCGTGTTTTTATGAAATTATGAAGTGGTCGTTTGTCGTCGTGAATTCTCACGATTTCGATTTCACAGGGTCGCAAACGCTGATTTGACGAAAATGCCCGAATTTTATGAAAAAACAGACTTTCGACGCATTTACAACGACAAATCATCATCGGCATCAGAATTACCGTTGTATTTCACCAAAATCGTGAAATGGTCGTTTGTCGTAGTTGATTCTCACATTTTCGTTTTCAGATGGGCAAAAAACGCTGATTTGACGAAAACGTCATATTTTTCCGAAAAAAACACATTTTCGATCGTTTTTGAATATCAATGTGCCATTGAATCGGAAACAAAGTCGTGTTTTTATGAAATCATGAAGTGGTCGTTTGTCGTCGTGAATTCTCGCGATTTCGATTTCACAGGGTCAAAACGCTGATTTGACAAAAATGTCTGAAATTTATGAAAAAACAGACTTTTGACGCATTTACAACGACAAATCATCATCGGCATCAGAATTACCGTTGTATTTCACCAAAATCGTGAAATGGTCGTTTGTCGTAGTTGATTCTCACATTTTCGTTTTCAGATGGGCAAAAACGCTGATTTGACGAAAACGTCATATTTTTCCGAAAAAAACACATTTTCGATCGTTTTTGAATATCAATGTGCCATTGAATCGGAAACAAAGTCGTGTTTTTATGAAATCATGAAGTGGTCGTTTGTCGTCGTGAATTCTCGCGATTTCGATTTCACAGGGTCAAAAACGCTGATTTGACAAAAATGTCTGAAATTTATGAAAAAACAGACTTTTGACGCATTTACAACGACAAATCATCATCGGCATCAGACTTACCGTTGTATTTCACCAAAATCGTGAAATGGTCGTTTGTCGTCGTTGATTCTCACGATTTCGATTTCAGAGGGTCAAAAACGTCGATTTGACGAAAATGCCCGAATTTTATGAAAAAACAGACTATTGACGCATTTACAACGACAAAACATCATCGGCATCAGAATTACCGTTGTATTTCACCAAAATCGTGAAATGGTCGTTTGTCGTAGTTGATTCTCACATTTTCGTTTTCAGATGGTCAAAAACGCTGATTTAAAGAAAACGTCATATTTTTCCGAAAAAAACACATTTTCGATCGTTTTTGAATATCAATCTGCCATTGAATCGGAAACAAAGTCGTGTTTTTATGAAATTATGAAGTGGTCGTTTGTCGTCGTGAATTCTCGCGATTTCGATTTCACAGGGTCAAAAACGCTGATTTGACAAAAATGTCTGAAATTTATGAAAAAACAGACTTTTGACGCATGTACAACGACAAATCATCATCGGCATCGAACTTGCAGTTGTATTTCAGCAAAATTGTAAAATGGTCGTTTGTCGTCGTTGATTCTCACGATTTCGATTTCAGAGGGTCAAAAACGCTGTTTTGACAAAAATGTCCGAAATTTATGACAAAACAGACTTTCGACGCATTTACAACGACAAATCATCATCGGCATCAGACTTACCGTTGTATTTCACCAAAATCGTGAAATGGTCGTTTGTCGTCGTTGATTCTCACGATTTCGATTTCAGAGGGTCAAAAACGTCGATTTGACGAAAATGCCCGAATTTTATGAAAAAACAGACTATTGACGCATTTACAACGACAAAACATCATCGGCATCAGAATTACCGTTGTATTTCACCAAAATCGTGAAATGGTCGTTTGTCGTAGTTGATTCTCACATTTTCGTTTTCAGATGGTCAAAAACGCTGATTTAAAGAAAACGTCATATTTTTCCGAAAAAAACACATTTTCGATCGTTTTTGAATATCAATCTGCCATTGAATCGGAAACAAAGTCGTGTTTTTATGAAATTATGAAGTGGTCGTTTGTCGTCGTGAATTCTCGCGATTTCGATTTCACAGGGTCAAAAACGCTGATTTGACAAAAATGCCTGAAATTTATGAAAAAACAGACTTTTGACGCATGTACAACGACAAATCATCATGGGCATCGAACTTGCAGTTGTATTTCAGCAAAATTGTAAAATGGTCGTTTGTAGTCGTTGATTCTCACGATTTCGTTTTCAGAGGTTCAAAAACACTGTTTTGCCAAAAATGTCCGAATTTTATGAAAAAACAGACTTTTGACGCATTTACAACGACAAATCATCATCGGCATCGGACTTACCGTTGTATTTCACCAAAATCGTGAAATGGTCGTTTGTCGTCGTTGATTCTCACGATTTCGATTTCAGAGGGTCAAAAACGTCGATTTGACGAAAATGCCCGAATTTTATGAAAAAACAGACTTTTGACGCATTTACAACGACAAAACATCATCGGCATCAGAATTACCGTTGTAATTTCACCAAAATCGTGAAATGGTCGTTTGTCGTAGTTGATTCTCACATTTTCGTTTTCAGATGGTCAAAAACGCTGATTTAAAGAAAACGTCATATTTTTCCGAAAGAAACACATTTTCGATCGTTTTTGAATATCAATCTGCCATTGAATCGGAAACAAAGTCGTGTTTTTATGAAATTATGAAGTGGTCGTTTGTCGTCGTGAATTCTCGCGATTTCGATTTCACAGGGTCAAAAACGCTGATTTGACAAAAATGTCTGAAATTTATGAAAAAACAGACTTTTGACGCATGTACAACGACAAATCATCATGGGCATCGAACTTGCAGTTGTATTTCAGCAAAATTGTAAAATGGTCGTTTGTCGTCGTTGATTCTCACGATTTCGATTTCAGAGGGTCAAAAACGCTGTTTTGACAAAAATGTCCGAAATTTATGACAAAACAGACTTTCGACGCATTTACAACGACAAATCATCATCGGCATCAGAATTACCGTTGTATTTCACCAAAATCGTGAAATGGTCGTTTGTCGTCGTGAATTCTCGCAATTACGATTTCACAGGGTCGCAAACGCTGATTTGACAAAAATGTCCGAAATTTATGACAAAACAGACTTTCGACGCATTTACAACGACAAATCATCATCGGCATCAGAATTACCGTTGTATTTCACCAAAATCGTGAAATGGTCGTTTGTCGTCGTGAATTCTCGCAATTACGATTTCACAGGGTCAAAAACGCGGATTTGACAAAAATGTCCGAAATTTATGACAAAACAGACTTTCGACGCATTTACAACGACAAAACATCATCGGCATCAGAATTACCGTTGTATTTCACCAAAATCGTGAAATGGTCGTTTGTCGTAGTTGATTCTCACATTTTCGTTTTCAGATGGTCAAAAACGCTGATTTAAAGAAAACGTCATATTTTTCCGAAAAAAACACATTTTCGATCGTTTTTGAATATCAATCTGCCATTGAATCGGAAACAAAGTCGTGTTTTTATGAAATTATGAAGTGGTCGTTTGTCGTCGTGAATTCTCGCGATTTCGATTTCACAGGGTCAAAAACGCTGATTTGACAAAAATGTCTGAAATTTATGAAAAAACAGACTTTTGACGCATGTACAACGACAAATCATCATGGGCATCGAACTTGCAGTTGTATTTCAGCAAAATTGTAAAATGGTCGTTTGTCGTCGTTGATTCTCACGATTTCGATTTCAGAGGGTCAAAAACGCTGTTTTGACAAAAATGTCCGAAATTTATGACAAAACAGACTTTCGACGCATTTACAACGACAAATCATCATCGGCATCAGAATTACCGTTGTATTTCACCAAAATCGTGAAATGGTCGTTTGTCGTCGTGAATTCTTGCAATTACGATTTCACAGGGTCGCAAACGCTGATTTGACAAAAATGTCCGAAATTTATGACAAAACAGACTTTCGACGCATTTACAACGACAAATCATCATCGGCATCAGAATTACCGTTGTATTTCACCAAAATCGTGAAATGGTCGTTTGTCGTCGTGAATTCTCGCAATTACGATGTCACAGGGTCGCAAACGCTGAATTGACAAAAATGTCCGAAATTTATGAAAAAACAGACTTTTGACGCATTTACAACGACAAATCATCATCGGCATCGGACTTACCGTTGTATTTCACCAAAATCGTGAAATGGTCGTTTGTCGTCGTGAATTCTCGCAATTACGATTTCACAGGGTCGCAAAAGCTGAATTGACAAAAATGTCCGAAATTTATGAAAAAACAGACTTTTGACGCATTTACAACGACAAATTATCATCGGCATCGGACTTACCGTTGTATTTCACCAAAATCGTGAAATGGTCGTTTGTCGTCGTTGATTCTCACGATTTCGATTTCAGAGGGTCAAAAACGTCGATTTGACGAAAATGCCCGAATTTTATGAAAAAACAGACTTTTGACGCATTTACAACGACAAATCATCATCGGCATCGGACTTACCGTTGTATTTCACCAAAATCGTGAAATGGTCGTTTGTCGTCGTTGATTGTCATGATTTCGATTTCAGAGGGTCAAAAACGCTGATTTGACGAAAACGTCATATTTTTCCGAAAAAAACACATTTTCGATCGTTTTTGAATATCAATCTGCCATTGAATCGGAAACAAAGTCGTGTTTTTATGAAATTATGAAGTGGTCGTTTGTCGTCGTGAATTCTCACGATTTCGATTTCACAGGGTCAAAAACGCTGATTTGACAAAAATGTCTGAAATTTATGAAAAAACAGACTTTTGACGCATGTACAACGACAAATCATCATGGGCATCGAACTTGCAGTTGTATTTCAGCAAAATTGTAAAATGGTCGTTTGTCGTCGTTGATTCTCACGATTTCGATTTCAGAGGGTCAAAAACGCTGTTTTGACAAAAATGTCCGAAATTTATGACAAAACAGACTTTCGACGCATTTACAACGACAAATCATCATCGGCATCAGAATTACCGTTGTATTTCACCAAAATCGTGAAATGGTCGTTTGTGGTCGTTGATTGTCATGATTTCGATTTCAGAGGGTCAAAAACGCTGATTTGACGAAAACGTCATATTTTTCCGAAAAAACCCCATTTTCGATCGTTTTTGAATATCAATCTGCCATTGAATCGGAAACAAAGTCGTGTTTTTATGAAATTATGAAGTGGTCGTTTGTCGTCGTGAATTCTCACGATTTCGATTTCACAGGGTCGCAAACGCTGATTTGACGAAAATGCCCGAATTTTATGAAAAAACAGACTTTTGACGCATTTACAACGACAAATCATCATCGGCATCAGACTTACCGTTGTATTTCACCAAAATCGTGAAATGGTCGTTTGTGGTCGTTGATTCTCACGATTTCGAGTTCAGAGGGTCAAAAACGTCGATTTGACGAAAATGCCCGAATTTTATGAAAAAACAGACTTTTGACGCATTTACAACGACAAATCATCATCGGCATCAGACTTACCGTTGTATTTCACCATAATCGTAAAATGGTCGTTTGTCGTAGTTGATTCTCACATTTTCGTTTTCAGATGGTCAAAATCGCTGATTTGACGAAAACGTCCGAAATTTATGACAAAACAGACTTTCGACGCATTTACAACGACAAATCATCATCGGCATCAGAATTACCGTTGTATTTCACCAAAATCGTGAAATGGTCGTTTGTCGTAGTTGATTCTCACATTTTCGTTTTCAGATGGTCAAAAACGCTGATTTGACGAAAACGTCATATTTTTCCGAAAAAAACACATTTTCGATCGTTTTTGAATATCAATCTGCCATTGAATCGGAAACAAAGTCGTGTTTTTATGAAATTATGAAGTGGTCGTTTGTCGTCGTGAATTCTCGCGATTTCGATTTCACAGGGTCAAAAACGCTGATTTGACAAAAATGTCTGAAATTTATGAAATAACAAACTTTTGACGCATTTACAACGACAAATCATCATCGCCATCAGACTTACCGTTGTATTTTACCAAAATCGTGAAATGGTCGTTTGTCGTCGTTGATTCTCACAATTTCGATTTCACAATGTCAAAAACGCTGATTTGACGAAAACGTCATATTTTTCCGAAAAAAACACAGTTTCGATCTTTTTTTAATAACAATCTGCCATTGAATCGGAAACAAAGTCGTGTTTTTGTGAAATTGTGAAGTTGTCGTTTGTCGTCGTGACTTCACGCGATTTCGTTTTCACAGGGTCAAAAACGCTGATTTGACGAAAATGCCCGAATTTTATGAAAAAACAGACTTTTGACGCATTTACAACGACAAATCATCATCGGCATCGGACTTACCGTTGTATTTCACCAAAATCGTGAAATGGTCGTTTGTCGTCGTTGATTGTCATGATTTCGATTTCAGAGGGTCAAAAACGCTGATTTGACGAAAACGTCATATTTTTCCGAAAAAAACACATTTTCGATAATTTTTCAATAAGAATCTGGCATTAAATCGGAAACAAAGTCGTGTTTTTGTGAAATGGTGAAACGGTCGTTTGTAGTCGTTGATTCTCACGATTTCGTTTTCAGAGGGTCAAAAACGCTGTTTTGCCAAAAATGTCCGAAATTTATGAAAAAACATACGTTTGACGCATTTACAACGACAAATCATCATCGGCATCAGACTTACCGTTGTATTTCACCAAAATCGTGAAATGGTCGTTTGTGGTCGTTGATTCTCACGATTTCGATTTCAGAGGGTCGAAAACGTCGATTTGACGAAAACGTCCGAAATTTATGACAAAACAGACTTTCGACGCATTTACAACGACAAAACATCATCGGCATCAGAATTACCGTTGTATTTCACCAAAATCGTGAAATGGTCGTTTGTCGTCGTTGATTCTCACGATTTCGATTTCAGAGGGTCAAAAACGTCGATTTGACGAAAATGTCCGAATTTTATGAAAAACCAGACTTTTGACGCATTTACAACGACAAATCATCATCGGCATCGGACTTACCGTTGTATTTCACCAAAAGCGTGAAATGGTCGTTTGTCGTCGTGAATTCTCGCAATTACGATTTCACAGGGTCGCAAACGCTGAATTGACAAAAATGTCCGAAATTTATGAAAAAACAGACTTTTGACGCATTTACAACGACAAATCATCATCGGCATCGGACTTACCGTTGTATTTCACCAAAATCGTGAAATGGTCGTTTGTCGTCGTTGATTGTCATGATTTCGATTTCAGAGGGTCAAAAACGCTGATTTGACGAAAACGTCATATTTTTCCGAAAAAAACACATTTTCGATCGTTTTTGAATATCAATCTGCCATTGAATCGGAAACAAAGTCGTGTTTTTATGAAATTATGAAGTGGTCGTTTGTCGTCGTGAATTCTCACGATTTCGATTTCACAGGGTCGCAAACGCTGATTTGACGAAAATGCCCGAATTTTATGAAAAAACAGACTTTTGACGCATTTACAACGACAAATCATCATCGGCATCAGACTTACCGTTGTATTTGACCAAAATCGTGAAATGGTCGTTTGTGGTCGTTGATTCTCACGATTTCGAGTTCAGAGGGTCAGAAACGTCGATTTGACGAAAATGCCCGAATTTTATGAAAAAACAGACTTTTGACGCATTTACAACGACAAATCATCATCGGCATCAGACTTACCGTTGAATTTCAGTAAAATCGTAAAACGACAAACACATTCTCACATTCTCACATTTTCGTTTTCAGATGGTCAAAAACGCTGATTTGACGAAAACGTCATATTTTTCCGAAAAAAACACATTTTCGATCGTTTTTGAATATCAGTCTGCCATTGAATCGGAAACAAAGTCGTGTTTTTGTGAAATTATGAAGTGGTCGTTTGTCGTCGTGAATTCTGGCGATTTCGATTTCACAGGGTCAAAAACGCTGATTTGACAAAAATGTCTGAAATTTATGAAAAAACAGACTTTTGACGCATTTACAACGACAAATCATCATCGCCATCAGACTTACCGTTGTATTTTACCAAAATCGTGAAATGGTCGTTTGTCGTCGTTGATTCTCACAATTTCGATTTCACAATGTCAAAAACGCTGATTTGACGAAAACGTCATATTTTTCCGAAAAAAACACATTTTCGATCGTTTTTGAATATCAATCTCCCATTGAATCGGAAACAAAGTCGTGTTTTTATGAAATTATGAAGTGGTCGTTTGTCGTCGTGAATTCTCACGATTTCGATTTCACAGGGTCGCAAACGCTGATTTGACGAAAATGCCCGAATTTTATGACAGAACAGACTTTCGACGCATTTACAACGACAAATCATCATCGGCATCAGAATTACCGTTGTATTTCACCAAAATCGTGAAATGGTCGTTTGTGGTCGTTGATTCTCACGATTTCGAGTTCAGAGGGTCAAAAACGTCGATTTGACGAAAATGCCCGAATTTTATGAAAAAACAGACTTTTGACGCATTTACAACGACAAATCATCATCGGCATCAGACTTACCGTTGAATTTCAGTAAAATCGTAAAACGACAAACACATTCTCACATTCTCACATTTTCGTTTTCAGATGGTCAAAAACGCTGATTTGACGAAAACGTCATATTTTTCCGAAAAAAACACATTTTCGATCGTTTTTGAATATCAGTCTGCCATTGAATCGGAAACAAAGTCGTGTTTTTGTGAAATTATGAAGTGGTCGTTTGTCGTCGTGAATTCTGGCGATTTCGATTTCACAGGGTCAAAAACGCTGATTTGACAAAAATGTCTGAAATTTATGAAAAAACAGACTTTTGACGCATGTACAACGACAAAACATCATCGGCATCAGAATTACCGTTGTATTTCACCAAAATCGTGAAATGGTCGTTTGTGGTCGTTGATTCTCACGATTTCGATATCAGAGGGTCAAAAACGCTGTTTTGACAATAATGTCCGAAATTTATGACAAAACAGACTTTCGACGCATTTACAACGACAAATCATCATCGGCATCAGAATTACCGTTGTATTTCACCAAAATCGTGAAATGGTCGTTTGTCGTCGTGAATTCTCGCAATTACGATTTCACAGGGTCGCAAACGCTGATTTGACAAAAATGTCCGAAATTTATTACAAAACAGACTTTCGACGCATTTACAACGACAAATCATCATCGGCATCGGACTTACCGTTGTATTTCACCAAAAGCGTGAAATGGTCGTTTGTCGTCGTGAATTCTCGCAATTACGATTTCACAGGGTCGCAAACGCTGAATTGACAAAAATGTCCGAAATTTATGAAAAAACAGACTTTTGACGCATTTACAACGACAAATCATCATCGGCATCGGACTTACCGTTGTATTTCACCAAAATCGTGAAATGGTCGTTTGTCGTCGTGAATTCTCGCAATTACGATTTCACAGGGTCGCAAACGCTGAATTGACAAAAATGTCCGAAATTTATGAAAAAACAGACTTTTGACGCATTTACAACGACAAATCATCATCGGCATCGGACTTACCGTTGTATTTCACCAAAATCGTTAAATGGTCGTTTGTCGTCGTTGATTGTCATGATTTCGATTTCAGAGGGTCAAAAACGCTGATTTGACGAAAACGTCATATTTTTCCGAAAAAAACACATTTTCGATCGTTTTTGAATATCAATCTGCCATTGAATCGGAAACAAAGTCGTGTTTTTATGAAATTATGAAGTGGTCGTTTGTCGTCGTGAATTCTCACGATTTCGATTTCACAGTGTCGCAAACGCTGATTTGACGAAAATGCCCGAATTTTATGAAAAAAGAGACTTTTGACGCATTTACAAAGACAAATCATCATCGGCATCAGACTTACCGTTGTATTTCACCAAAATCGTGAAATGGTCGTTTGTGGTCGTTGATTCTCACGATTTCGAGTTCAGAGGGTCAAAAACGTCGATTTGACGAAAATGCCCGAATTTTATGAAAAAACAGACTTTTGACGCATTTACAACGACAAATCATCATCGGCATCAGACTTACCGTTGTATTTCACCATAATCGTAAAATGGTCGTTTGTCGTAGTTGATTCTCACATTTTCGTTTTCAGATAGACAAAAACGCTGATTTGACGAAAACGTCATATTTTTCCGAAAAAAACACATTTTCGATCGTTTTTGAATATCAATGTGCCATTGAATCGGAAACAAAGTCGTGTTTTTGTGAAATTGTGAAGTTGTCGTTTGTCGTCGTGACTTCACGCGATTTCGTTTTCACAGGGTCAAAAACGCTGATTTGACGAAAATGCCCGAATTTTATGAAAAAACAGACTTTTGACGCATTTACAACGACAAATCATCATCGGCATCAGACTTACCGTTGAATTTCAGTAAAATCGTAAAACGACAAACACATTCTCACATTCTCACATTTTCGTTTTCAGATGGTCAAAAACGCTGATTTGACGAAAACGTCATATTTTTCCGAAAAAAAACACATTTTCGATCGTTTTTGAATATCAGTCTGCCATTGAATCGGAAACAAAGTCGTGTTTTTGTGAAATTATGAAGTGGTCGTTTGTCGTCGTGAATTCTGGCGATTTCGATTTCACAGGGTCAAAAACGCCGATTTGACAAAAATGTCTGAAATTTATGAAAAAACAGACTTTTGACGCATTTTCAACGACAAATCATCATCGGCATCAGACTTACCGTTGAATTTCAGTAAAATCGTAAAATGGTCGTTTGTCGTCGTTGATTCTCACATTTTCGTTTTCAGTCGGTCAAAAACCCTGATTTGACGAAAACGTCATATTTTTCCGAAAAAAACACATTTTCGATCGTTTTTGAATATCAATCTGCCATTGAATCGGAAACAAAGTCGTGTTTTTATGAAATTATGAAGTGGTCGTTTGTCGTCGTGAATTCTCGCGATTTCGATTTCACAGGGTCAAAAACGCTGATTTGACAAAAATGTCTGAAATTTATGAAAAAACAGACTTTTGACGCATGTACAACGACAAATCATCATGGGCATCGAACTTGCAGTTGTATTTCAGCAAAATTGTAAAATGGTCGTTTGTCGTCGTTGATTCTCACGATTTCGATTTCAGAGGGTCAAAAACGCTGTTTTGACAAAAATGTCCGAAATTTATGACAAAACAGACTTTCGACGCATTTACAACGACAAATCATCATCGGCATCAGAATTACCGTTGTATTTCACCAAAATCGTGAAATGGACGTTTGTGGTCGTTGATTGTCATGATTTCGATTTCAGAGGGTCAAAAACGCTGATTTGACGAAAACGTCATATTTTTCCGAAAAAAACACATTTTCGATCGTTTTTGAATATCAATCTGCCATTGAATCGGAAACAAAGTCGTGTTTTTATGAAATTATGAAGTGGTCGTTTGTCGTCGTGAATTCTCACGATTTCGATTTCACAGTGTCGCAAACGCTGATTTGACGAAAATGCCCGAATTTTATGAAAAAAGAGACTTTTGACGCATTTACAAAGACAAATCATCATCGGCATCAGACTTACCGTTGTATTTCACCAAAATCGTGAAATGGTCGTTTGTGGTCGTTGATTCTCACGATTTCGAGTTCAGAGGGTCAAAAACTACGATTTGACGAAAATGCCCGAATTTTATGAAAAAACAGACTTTTGACGCATTTACAACGACAAATCATCATCGGCATCAGACTTACCGTTGTATTTCACCATAATCGTAAAATGGTCGTTTGTCGTAGTTGATTCTCACATTTTCGTTTTCAGATAGACAAAAACGCTGATTTGACGAAAACGTCATATTTTTCCGAAAAAAACACATTTTCGATCGTTTTTGAATATCAATCTGCCATTGAATCGGAAACAAAGTCGTGTTTTTATGAAATTATGAAGTGGTCGTTTGTCGTCGTGAATTCTCGCGATTTCGATTTCACAGGGTCGCAAACGCTGATTTGACAAAAATGTCCGAAATTTATGACAAAACAGACTTTCGACGCATTTACAACGACAAATCATCATCGGCATCAGAATTACCGTCGTATTTCACCAAAATCGTGAAATGGTCGTTTGTCGTAGTTGACTCTCACATTTTCGTTTTCAGATGGTCAAAAACACTGATTTGACGAAAACGTCATATTTTTCCGAAAAAAACACATTTTCGATCGTTTTTGAATATCAATCTGCCATTGAATCGGAAACAAAGTCGTGTTTTTATGAAATTATGAAGTGGTCGTTTGTCGTCGTGAATTCTCACGATTTCGATTTCACAGGGTCAAAAACGCTGATTTGACAAAAATATCTGAAATTTATGAAAAAACAGACTTTTGACGCATTTACAACGACAAATCATCATCGCCATCAGACTTACCGTTGTATTTTACCAAAATCGTGAAATGGTCGTTTGTCGTCGTTGATTCTCACAATTTCGATTTCACAGGGTCAAAAACGCTGATTTGACAAAAATGTCTGAAATTTATGAAAAAACAGACTTTTGACGCATGTACAACGACAAATCATCATGGGCATCGAACTTGCAGTTGTATTTCAGGAAAATCGTAAAATGGTCGTTTGTCGTCGTTGATTCTCACGATTTCGATTTCAGAGGGTAAAAAACGTCGATTTGACGAAAATGCCCGAATTTTATGAAAAACCAGACTTTTGACGCATTTACAACGACAAATTATCATCGGCATCGGACTTACCGTTGTATTTCACCAAAATCGTGAAATTGTCGTTTGTCGTCGTTGATTGTCATGATTTCGATTTCAGAGGGCCAAAAACGCTGATTTGACGAAAAAGTCATATTTTTCCGAAAAAAACACATTTTCGATCGTTTTTGAATATCAATCTGCCATTGAATCGGAAACAAAGTCGTGTTTGTATGAAATTATGAAGTGGTCGTTTGTCGTCGTGAATTCTCACGATTTCGATTTCACAGGGTCGCAAACGCTGATTTGACGAAAATGCCCGAATTTTATGAAAAAACAAACTTTTGACGCATTTACAACGACAAATCATCATCGGCATCAGACTTACCGTTGTATTTCACCAAAATCGTGAAATGGTCGTTTGTGGTCGTTGATTCTCACGATTTCGATTTCACAGTGTCAAAAACGCTGATTTGACGAAAACGTCATATTTTTCCGAAAAAAACACATTTTCGATCGTTTTTGAATATCAGTCTGCCATTGAATCGGAAACAAAGTCGTGTTTTTGTGAAATTATGAAGTGGTCGTTTGTCGTCGTGAATTCTGGCGATTTCGATTTCACAGGGTCAAAAACGCTGATTTGACAAAAATGTCTGAAATTTATGAAAAAACAGACTTTTGACGCATTTTCAACGACAAATCATCATCGGCATCAGACTTACCGTTGAATTTCAGTAAAATCGTAAAATGGTCGTTTGTCGTCGTTGATTCTCACATTTTCGTTTTCAAATGGTCAAAAACGCTGATTTGACGAAAACGTCATATTTTTCAGAAAAAAACACATTTTCGATCGTTTTTCAACAACAATCTGCCATTGAATCGGAAACAAAGTCGTGTTTTTGTGAAATCGTGAAATGGTCGTTTGTCGTCGTTGATTCTCACGATTTCGATTTCTGAGAGTCAAAAACGTCGATTTGACGAAAATGCCCGAATTTTATGAAAAAACAGACTTTTGACGCATTTACAACGACAAATCATCATCGGCATCGGACTTACCGTTGTATTTCACCAAAATCGTGAAATGGTCGTTTGTCGTCGTTGATTCTCACGATTTCGTTTTCAGAGGTTCAAAAACGCTGTTTTGCCAAAAATGTCCGAATTTTATGAAAAAACAGACTTTTGACGAATTTACAACGACAAATCATCATCGGCATCGGACTTACCGTTGTATTTCACCAAAATCGTGAAATGGTCGTTTGTCGTCGGTGATTCTCACGATTTCGATTTCAGAGGGTCAAAAACGTCGATTTGACGAAAATGCCCGAATTTTATGAAAAAACAGACTTTTGACGCATTTACAACGACAAATCATCATCGGCATCAGACTTACCGTTGAATTTCAGTAAAATCGTAAAATGGTCGTTTGTCGTCGTTGATTCTCACATTTTCGTTTTCAAATGGTCAAAAACGCTGATTCGACGAAAAAGTCATATTTTTCCGAAAAAAACCCATTTTCGATCGTTTTACAACAACAATCTGCCATTGAATCGGAAACAAAGTCGTGTTTTTGTGAAATGGTGAAATGGTCGTTTGTAGTCGTTGATTCTCACGATTTCGTTTTCAGAGGTTCAAAAACGCTGTTTTGCCAAAAATGTCCGAATTTTATGAAAAAACAGACTTTTGACGCATTTACAACGACAAATCATCATCGGCATCGGACTTACCGTTGTATTTCACCAAAATCGTGAAATGGTCGTTTGTCGTCGGTGATTCTCACGATTTCGATTTCAGAGGGTCAAAAACGTCGATTTGACGAAAATGCCCGAATTTTATGAAAAAACAGACTTTTGACGCATTTACAACGACAAATCATCATCGGCATCAGACTTACCGTTGAATTTCAGTAAAATCGTAAAATGGTCGTTTGTCGTCGTTGATTCTCACATTTTCGTTTTCAAATGGTCAAAAACGCTGATTTGACGAAAACGTCATATTTTTCAGAAAAAAACACATTTTCGATCGTTTTTCAACAACAATCTGCCATTGAATCGGAAACAAAGTCGTGTTTTTGTGAAATCGTGAAATGGTCGTTTGTCGTCGTTGATTCTCATGATTTCGATTTCAGAGGGTCAAAAACGTCGATTTGACGAAAATGCCCGAATTTTATGAAAAAACAGACTTTTGACGCATTTACAACGACAAATCATCATCGGCATCGGACTTACCGTTGTATTTCACCAAAATCGTGAAATGGTCGTTTGTCATCGTTGATTCTCACGATTTCGATTTCAGAGGGTCAAAAACGTCGATTTGACGAAAATGTCCGAATTTTATGAAAAACCAGACTTTTGACGCATTTACAACGACAAATCATCATCGGCATCGGACTTACCGTTGTATTTCACCAAAAGCGTGAAATGGTCGTTTGTCGTCTTGAATTCTCGCAATTACGATTTCACAGGGTCGCAAACGCTGAATTGACAAAAATGTCCGAAATTTATGAAAAAACAGACTTTTGACGCATTTACAACGACAAATCATCATCGGCCCACGGGGGGAGGCTGTAACCCCTACGTGGCGCGTCCCCAGGTGGCGGATAGGGGAACGCCCTCTAGATATAGAGGGTAGGAGGGTCATATAGTGAAACCCCTCCCGCGGACCAACAGCAGGGGAGTAAACCCCGTTAACAAATCGCGATGGCAGGGAGAAACAAAAAAACGATTACGGTGCAGGGATTCGGAAGCCCAGTACTGGCGTCTGTCGGGGGTAAGAACGCGGGCCCCGGGACGTCATCATCAAACGATCGCAATGAAACCATAGAGGAACTCCCCTCTTTAAACAGAGATCGAGGAAGTAATAAAACATTATCAAGGTCGAACGCACGTTTTTTCGTGATTAAGCTGAAAGAGGGTAATTTTGATAAAGTTAGCCCTTTCTTAATTGATCGAGCGTTAACTGGATCATTAGGAAAAGTAAAAAACGTACATAAGTGCCGTGATGGACTTATGATCGAAACCAACGATCCGAGACAAGCAGCGAATTTGATGAAACTGAAAACACTTGCAAATTTTTCCGTAACAATCCAACCACACGCAACACTCAATAGCAGCAAAGGCCAAGTAACTTGTCGATATCTGCTCCATTGTTCAATAGAAGAAATCCTTGAAAATCTTGCACCTCAGGGTGTCACCAATGTTCGCAGACGTACTATAATGAAGGATGGAAACCGGATTGACACATCGACGTTAATCCTAACTTTCAACACGCCGGAACTGCCAAAGCGAGT
This sequence comes from Cryptus viduatorius, assembly GCA_964006125.1. NCBI lineage: Eukaryota > Metazoa > Arthropoda > Insecta > Hymenoptera > Ichneumonidae > Cryptus > Cryptus viduatorius. The sequence continues at coordinate 18,281,939 of OZ023227.1, read as the reverse complement.
AACTGCTGGTTATCTATCGTTACCGGTAACGGTGTGGATACCACCACCACTGCGATGCTATAACTGCCAATTGTTTGGCCACACTTCCACTGACTGCACGAACACAACGATGTGCGCTTGCGGTAGCGAGCGTCATGATAACGAACCATGCAGGGTACCGGCAATATGCGTGAACTGTAAGGGACCACATTCGGCTAGGTCGAACCAGTGTCCCATGTACAAGGAAGAAGCTGCAATACAACGCATCAAGACAACAGAACGTATCACATATCGAGAGGCTAGAACCAAACTCCGGGAAAGCACTCGGATTTACCCCACAGTATCATATGCGGCAGCTACCTCAAGAACGCCAGCACACGCTGGCATAGACATACAGGCGCTCGTCGCTGCTTTAATTCCAGAACTTACTCGTGTGCTCCAATCGAACTTGAATACTGAAACCGTATTGTCGACCGCAGCGAAACAAAACAAGCCAAAAGTATTATTGAAGAATTCCACGCCTACATCCGTTCTCAGACAGTCAACAATTAAACAGCCCAACGAACCAAAAAATATGGACTACGACACTTCGAAAGTATCCGAATGGTTCTCTAAAAATGACAACAAATCTCGCCCTCGCGAGAGTCTAAAACGGAATAACCACCGCTCATCTACACCTGCCACTTCGGTGACGTCTGCAGGTGAAGAAGGCGACAATCGCAGCGGGAGCTCAGACGAAACTAAACCTCCAAGGAAAAAACAACAAAGCAGTATCGATGCCGATTTGCAATCAGACGATGACTCGGACAATATTTTCGACGATGTACGCAGCCCCCTCGGGGAGCCTCCGGATAAGTCTTAATACATGCCGACGTTTAGCGTATTTTGTTACCAAATCATCTCCAATGGCCCCGATAATTAGAATTGCCGATATATACGAATATTACTCCTTCTAAAATGCCGATAGATATAATCCAATGGAATTGTAATGGTATCAGGAGCCACCACCCTGAACTGCAATTACTTATTTCCCAATTACAGCCAACTATTCTTGCGATACAAGAAACACGCTTGGGCCATCACGATAACATCCAATTCCGCAATTTTGATGTTTTCAGGAAAGACTGTACCACCGGTAAAATTGCTCATGGCGGAGTAGCCTTACTTATCAGGAAAGAAAAATTATGCTTCACCATCCCATTAAATACCCGGCTACAAGTAATCGCGGTACGAATACCTACTCATCATGACCTAACTATTTGTTGTATATATTTAGATGACGACCCAATTCAACTACACGATCTAACGAACCTGTATGAACAATTACCTAGACCTTGTATTATACTCGGAGATTGCAATGCCCACAGCACGATGTGGGGTTCTACTAAAACTAATACGCGTGGTCGATTAATCGAAAAATTTCTAGATGAAACCGATCTAATATTACTCAATGACGGAAGCAATACGCATCTAACTATTAGCACGGGCAAAAGATCAGCCATAGATTTGACACTGAGTTCACCTAGCATGGCAACGATCCTACAGTGGAAACCACTCCCAGAATTATATGGTAGTGACCACTACCCAATACATGTTTCTGGAATCACCGAATGCCGCGAGGGTTCATATCCCCGTCGGTGGCAGATCGAGAAAGCAGATTGGGAAACGTTTTCGAATCTTATATGCGTGCCGGAAATTACCGATGATGTCAATGAAACTGTTGCTGCCTTATCGGAAAACATACTGAAGGCTGCTAACGCGGCAATCCCTAAATCCTCGGGGTGTGTTAGACGACGTGTTGTGCCGTGGTGGAATTCGGATATAGCTGAGATTATTCACGAGAAGAAGAGAGCATTACGAGTATTCCAAAAAAGCCCAAACGGGCGCAACATGATCTACTTCAAACAACTACGTGCACTGTGCAGAAAGACAATCCGAACAGAGAAGAAGAGAACATGGGATAAATATGTATCGACGATCACAGCATCTACTCCAATAAACAAGGTCTGGCAAAAAGTACGGGCAATCTCGGGCAAAACGGTACGCGCAATAGGACCACTAAAAGAACAAAGTGGGAACATTACCGACGACCCACAAGAAATGGTTGAAACACTGGCCACTCATTTTGAAAAAATAAACAGCACATCAAACTATGATCTCGCTTTCCAAACTGCGAAAAACCTTCTAGAACGGCCTCTCGATTTCAATGCCGATATTGAAAAAGTTTACAATCTACCGATAACAAAATTGGAATTCGATTCAGCGTTAAGAAACATGAAGGGTAGCACTGCGCCAGGCCCGGATGAAATACCAACGCTCATGATAAAGATGCTACCACCGGAAATGAAAAAAGCAATTCTAGATCTTTACAATAAAATCTGGCAAAGCAGTACGTACCCCGATAAATGGCGAGAGGCTACAATTATACCGATATTGAAAGAAGGAAAAGACCGAACGGCAACCAGTAACTATCGACCAATATCCTTAACATGTTGCCTAAGTAAACTGATGGAAAAGATTGTGAATAATAGACTCATATGGTGGCTCGAAACGCATAATCTCATATGTAAAGATCAATGTGGATTCAGGAAATATCATTCGGCGATGGACCAACTCATAAACCTCGAGGACGCGATACATAATAGCTTCCAAAGAAAGGAACACCTGGTAGCAGTCTTTTTCGACTTGGAAAAGGCTTATGACCTAACATGGCGGTACGGCATACTGGAAAAGCTATACGAAATGGATCTTAAGGGCAACCTGCCGAAATTCATTGAGAGTTTTCTAAAAGAACGGCACTTCCGAGTCCGAATTAACAACACAAAATCGTCACTACGAGTGCTTGAGAATGGAGTACCCCAAGGATCGACACTTAGCGTTACCTTATTCATGTGTGCCATAAACGATCTGACGAAAGGACTTGATAGAAGAATCCGTCGCAGCCTTTACGTTGACGATCTAGTAATCTTCACCTCAGAACAGTACATGTCTATAGTAAGGGAGAGACTGCAAAATGCAATAGATGCAGTAATGCAATCCGCAACAACTCGAGGATTCCGTTTTTCCGTCAGCAAGACACATTGCGTTGACTTTTGCAGACTGAGAGATACAAGCTTCGCGCCGCGTCTTCGAATGGGAGACAGCAAAGTACAAGTGGCGGAGTCCACGAAATTCCTAGGACTCATTTTTGATAAAAAACTGACATGGAAAGCACATACGGAAGCGTTAAAATCGAGTTGCAAAAAGGCACTGAATATTATGAAATCTATGTCTAGCGTGGAATGGGGTTGTGATAGAGAAACGCTCATCTATATTTATAGAACCCTAATTCAATCAAAACTCGACTACGGGAGTATTGTATACAGCTCAGCGACCAAAACGACACTCCAAAACCTTAACTCGATTCTGTACTCAGCAATACGAAATGCTACCGGCGCCTTCTGTACAAGCCCGAGAATAAGCTTATGCTGTGAAGCTGGCATATTACCATTAGAATTGCGACGCCAACAACTGACTCTCAACTATGCTGCCAACATATGGGCACAACCGGAGAGCATTAACTACAAAATAATACAAAATGAACTAACAGAAAAAACAGGAAAAGAAATCACAAAAACTGCATCGTTCCGTGCGCGAGTACAAACCATAATTCGAGAAACGGGAATGAAAATATGTCCTACATTAGCGAAAGGGTTTTGTCGAATAGCTCCCTGGACACTATCGAACACCGATGGTAGAACAGATCTAGCCGAGAATAAAAAAGAATCAACCAACAGTGTAATTTATAAACAAAACTTTTTAAGACTGATAAATGAATATCCCGGGGCTGCCTGTTTATACACCGATGGATCGAAATCCGACACAAACGTCGGATGCGCAGTAGTAACCGATGGACAAACATATAAATGGAAACTGCAACCAACGGCAAGTAGTTACACAGCAGAAATGACAGCAATCTTAAAAGCCTTGTAACACTGCAGGCGCGAAGGAAAGGAAGAATGTATCATATGTACAGACTCTTTAAGCGCAGTGATGAGCCTTAATGATGTCCTATCTGACGACCCACTTATCCAAGAAATTCTTGCGCAAAAAGCGGAACTGCAAAGCAACGGGAAAAAAACAATTATCATCTGGACACCGGGTCACATTGGAATTAAGGGAAACGAAGAAGCTGATAGAGCGGCAAAAGATGCTGCAACATCTCAAACGGTAGACAACATAATTGCAGTTACTCCCAATGATATGAAAACGGAAATACGTAAAATCACATGGGCCGCCTGGCAGAGTAAATGGAATGCATCCAACGCAAAACTGAAACTAGCTAAACCTGACGTAACAAAGTGGATAATACCAGGTACCTTTAACAGAAGGGAGACGGTGGCCATAACGAGATTACGAATAGGACATACGCGGATAACATCGGATTACATGATATCCCGAGACCCACCACCACACTGCTCAATGTGTGGGGAAATCCTAGGCATAGAACATCTAATATTATACTGCAAAAAATGGAGATCCGAGAGAAAACGAATGAAAGTACCACGAACACTGGCAGAAGCCCTTGGATGCAAGGAAAACGCCCTACGAACAGTGATTGAGTACTGCAAGACAATAAAGATATATCACAAACTTTAAAAATAAATAAATAAATAAATATATTATTTACTTAATATAATTTAAAAAAATAAAGAAACTAAATAAATAAATAGCCCGCGATGAAATGTACATGCCGTAAGGTGAAAAAACATGCATGCTTATTAGTAGGAAATTAAGGAAATTGAGGAAACTGAGTATAATAACAATGATTAAAATAATAGTATTAGCACACTAATAAATTAGCTATCGATAGAAATTAGTAATAGGCGAATGACCAGTGTAGTCGAAGCCTTAAAGAAAAAAAAAAAAAAAAAAAAATCATCATCGGCATCGGACTTACCGTTGTATTTCACCAAAAGCGTGAAATGGTCGTTTGTCGTCGTGAATTCTCGCAATTACGATTTCACAGGGTCGCAAACGCTGAATTGACAAAAATGTCCGAAATTTATGAAAAAACAGACTTTTGACGCATTTACAACGACAAATCATCATCGGCATCGGACTTACCGTTGTATTTCACCAAAATCGTGAAATGGTCGTTTGTCGTCGTGAATTCCCGCAATTACGATTTCACAGGGTCGCAAACGCTGAATTGACAAAAATGTCCGAAATTTATGAAAAAACAGACTTTTGACGCATTTACAACGACAAATCATCATCGGCATCGGACTTACCGTTGTATTTCACCAAAATCGTGAAATGGTCGTTTGTCGTCGTGAATTCCCGCAATTACGATTTCACAGGGTCGCAAACGCTGAATTGACAAAAATGTCCGAAATTTATGAAAAAACAGACTTTTGACGCATTTACAACGACAAATCATCATCGGCATCGGACTTACCGTTGTATTTCACCAAAATCGTGAAATGGTCGTTTGTCGTCGTTGATTGTCATGATTTCGATTTCAGAGGGTCAAAAACGCTGATTTGACGAAAACGTCATATTTTTCCGAAAAAAACACATTTTCGATCGTTTTTGAATATCAATCTGCCATTGAATCGGAAACAAAGTCGTGTTTTTATGAAATTATGAAGTGGTCGTTTGTCGTCGTGAATTCTCACGATTTCGATTTCACAGGGTCGCAAACGCTGATTTGACGAAAATGCCCGAATTTTATGAAAAAACAGACTTTTGACGCATTTACAACGACAAATCATCATCGGCATCAGACTTACCGTTGAATTTCAATAAAATCGTAAAATGGTCGTTTGTCGTCGTTGATTCTCACATTTTCGTTTTCAGTCGGTCAAAAACCCTGATTTGACGAAAACGTCATATTTTTCCGAAAAAAACACATTTTCGATAATTTTTCAATAAGAATCTGCCATTGAATCGGAAACAAAGTCGTGTTTTTGTGAAATGGTGAAATGGTCGTTTGTAGTCGTTGATTCTCACGATTTCGTTTTCAGAGGGTCAAAAACGCTGTTTTGCCAAAAATGTCCGAAATTTATGAAAAAACATACGTTTGACGCATTTACAACGACAAATCATCATCGGCATCAGACTTACCGTTGTATTTCACCAAAATCGTGAAATGGTCGTTTGTGGTCGTTGATTCTCACGATTTCGATATCAGAGGGTCGAAAACGTCGATTTGACGAAAACGTCCGAAATTTATGACAAAACAAACTTTCGACGCATTTACAACGACAAAACATCATCGGCATCAGAATTACCGTTGTATTTCACCAAAATCGTGAAATGGTCGTTTGTCGTAGTTGATTCTCACATTTTCGTTTTCAGATGGTCAAAAACGCTGATTTAAAGAAAACGTCATATTTTTCCGAAAAAAAACACATTTTCGATCGTTTTTGAATATCAATCTGCCATTGAATCGGAAACAAAGTCGTGTTTTTATGAAATTATGAAGTGGTCGTTTGTCGTCGTGAATTCTCGCGATTTCGATTTCACAGGGTCAAAAACGCTGATTTGACAAAAAAGTCTGAAATTTATGAAAAAACAGACTTTTGACGCATGTACAACGACAAATCATCATGGGCATCAAACTTGCAGTTGTATTTCAGCAAAATTGTAAAATGGTCGTTTGTCGTCGTTGATTCTCACGATTTCGATTTCAGAGGGTCAAAAACGCTGTTTTGACAAAAATGTCCGAAATTTATGACAAAACAGACTTTCGACGCATTTACAACGACAAATCATCATCGGCATCTGAATTACCGTTGTATTTCACCAAAATCGTGAAATGGTCGTTTGTCGTCGTGAATTCTCGCAATTACGATTTCACAGGGTCGCAAACGCTCATTTGACAAAAATGTCCGAAATTTATTACAAAACAGACTTTCGACGCATTTACAACGACAAATCATCATCGGCATCGGACTTACCGTTGTATTTCACCAAAAGCGTGAAATGGTCGTTTGTCGTCGTGAATTCTCGCAATTACGATTTCACAGGGTCGCAAACGCTGAATTGACAAAAATGTCCGAAATTTATGAAAAAACAGACTTTTGACGCATTTACAACGACAAATCATCATCGGCATCGGACTTACCGTTGTATTTCACCAAAATCGTGAAATGGTCGTTTGTCGTCGTGAATTCTCGCAATTACGATTTCACAGGGTCGCAAACGCTGAATTGACAAAAATGTCCGAAATTTATGAAAAAACAGACTTTTGACGCATTTACAACGACAAATCATCATCGGCATCGGACTTACCGTTGTATTTCACCAAAATCGTGAAATGGTCGTTTGTCGTCGTTGATTGTCATGATTTCGATTTCAGAGGGTCAAAAACGCTGATTTGACGAAAACGTCATATTTTTCCGAAAAAAACACATTTCGATCGTTTTTGAATATCAATCTGCCATTGAATCGGAAACAAAGTCGTGTTTTTATGAAATTATGAAGTGGTCGTTTGTCGTCGTGAATTCTCACGATTTCGATTTCACAGGGTCGCAAACGCTGATTTGACGAAAATGCCCGAATTTTATGAAAAAACAGACTTTTGACGCATTTACAACGACAAATCATCATCGGCATCAGACTTACCGTTGTATTTCACCAAAATCGTGAAATGGTCGTTTGTGGTCGTTGATTCTCACGATTTCGAGTTCAGAGGGTCAAAAACGTCGATTTGACGAAAATGCCCGAATTTTATGAAAAAACAGACTTTTGACGCATTTACAACGACAAATCATCATCGGCATCAGACTTACCGTTGTATTTCACCATAATCGTAAAATGGTCGTTTGTCGTAGTTGATTCTCACATTTTCGTTTTCAGATGGTCAAAATCGCTGATTTGACGAAAACGTCCGAAATTTATGACAAAACAGACTTTCGACGCATTTACAACGACAAATCATCATCGGCATCAGAATTACCGTTGTATTTCACCAAAATCGTGAAATGGTCGTTTGTCGTAGTTGATTCTCACATTTTCGTTTTCAGATGGTCAAAAACGCTGATTTGACGAAAACGTCATATTTTTCCGAAAAAAACACATTTTCGATCGTTTTTGAATATCAATCTGCCATTGAATCGGAAACAAAGTCGTGTTTTTATGAAATTATGAAGTGGTCGTTTGTCGTCGTGAATTCTCGCGATTTCGATTTCACAGGGTCAAAAACGCTGATTTGACAAAAATGTCTGAAATTTATGAAATAACAAACTTTTGACGCATTTACAACGACAAATCATCATCGCCATCAGACTTACCGTTGTATTTTACCAAAATCGTGAAATGGTCGTTTGTCGTCGTTGATTCTCACAATTTCGATTTCACAATGTCAAAAACGCTGATTTGACGAAAACGTCATATTTTTCCGAAAAAAACACAGTTTCGATCTTTTTTTAATAACAATCTGCCATTGAATCGGAAACAAAGTCGTGTTTTTGTGAAATTGTGAAGTTGTCGTTTGTCGTCGTGACTTCACGCGATTTCGTTTTCACAGGGTCAAAAACGCTGATTTGACGAAAATGCCCGAATTTTATGAAAAAACAGACTTTTGACGCATTTACAACGACAAATCATCATCGGCATCGGACTTACCGTTGTATTTCACCAAAATCGTGAAATGGTCGTTTGTCGTCGTTGATTGTCATGATTTCGATTTCAGAGGGTCAAAAACGCTGATTTGACGAAAACGTCATATTTTTCCGAAAAAAACACATTTTCGATAATTTTTCAATAAGAATCTGGCATTAAATCGGAAACAAAGTCGTGTTTTTGTGAAATGGTGAAACGGTCGTTTGTAGTCGTTGATTCTCACGATTTCGTTTTCAGAGGGTCAAAAACGCTGTTTTGCCAAAAATGTCCGAAATTTATGAAAAAACATACGTTTGACGCATTTACAACGACAAATCATCATCGGCATCAGACTTACCGTTGTATTTCACCAAAATCGTGAAATGGTCGTTTGTGGTCGTTGATTCTCACGATTTCGATTTCAGAGGGTCGAAAACGTCGATTTGACGAAAACGTCCGAAATTTATGACAAAACAGACTTTCGACGCATTTACAACGACAAAACATCATCGGCATCAGAATTACCGTTGTATTTCACCAAAATCGTGAAATGGTCGTTTGTCGTCGTTGATTCTCACGATTTCGATTTCAGAGGGTCAAAAACGTCGATTTGACGAAAATGTCCGAATTTTATGAAAAACCAGACTTTTGACGCATTTACAACGACAAATCATCATCGGCATCGGACTTACCGTTGTATTTCACCAAAAGCGTGAAATGGTCGTTTGTCGTCGTGAATTCTCGCAATTACGATTTCACAGGGTCGCAAACGCTGAATTGACAAAAATGTCCGAAATTTATGAAAAAACAGACTTTTGACGCATTTACAACGACAAATCATCATCGGCATCGGACTTACCGTTGTATTTCACCAAAATCGTGAAATGGTCGTTTGTCGTCGTTGATTGTCATGATTTCGATTTCAGAGGGTCAAAAACGCTGATTTGACGAAAACGTCATATTTTTCCGAAAAAAACACATTTTCGATCGTTTTTGAATATCAATCTGCCATTGAATCGGAAACAAAGTCGTGTTTTTATGAAATTATGAAGTGGTCGTTTGTCGTCGTGAATTCTCACGATTTCGATTTCACAGGGTCGCAAACGCTGATTTGACGAAAATGCCCGAATTTTATGAAAAAACAGACTTTTGACGCATTTACAACGACAAATCATCATCGGCATCAGACTTACCGTTGTATTTGACCAAAATCGTGAAATGGTCGTTTGTGGTCGTTGATTCTCACGATTTCGAGTTCAGAGGGTCAGAAACGTCGATTTGACGAAAATGCCCGAATTTTATGAAAAAACAGACTTTTGACGCATTTACAACGACAAATCATCATCGGCATCAGACTTACCGTTGAATTTCAGTAAAATCGTAAAACGACAAACACATTCTCACATTCTCACATTTTCGTTTTCAGATGGTCAAAAACGCTGATTTGACGAAAACGTCATATTTTTCCGAAAAAAACACATTTTCGATCGTTTTTGAATATCAGTCTGCCATTGAATCGGAAACAAAGTCGTGTTTTTGTGAAATTATGAAGTGGTCGTTTGTCGTCGTGAATTCTGGCGATTTCGATTTCACAGGGTCAAAAACGCTGATTTGACAAAAATGTCTGAAATTTATGAAAAAACAGACTTTTGACGCATGTACAACGACAAAACATCATCGGCATCAGAATTACCGTTGTATTTCACCAAAATCGTGAAATGGTCGTTTGTGGTCGTTGATTCTCACGATTTCGATATCAGAGGGTCAAAAACGCTGTTTTGACAATAATGTCCGAAATTTATGACAAAACAGACTTTCGACGCATTTACAACGACAAATCATCATCGGCATCAGAATTACCGTTGTATTTCACCAAAATCGTGAAATGGTCGTTTGTCGTCGTGAATTCTCGCAATTACGATTTCACAGGGTCGCAAACGCTGATTTGACAAAAATGTCCGAAATTTATTACAAAACAGACTTTCGACGCATTTACAACGACAAATCATCATCGGCATCGGACTTACCGTTGTATTTCACCAAAAGCGTGAAATGGTCGTTTGTCGTCGTGAATTCTCGCAATTACGATTTCACAGGGTCGCAAACGCTGAATTGACAAAAATGTCCGAAATTTATGAAAAAACAGACTTTTGACGCATTTACAACGACAAATCATCATCGGCATCGGACTTACCGTTGTATTTCACCAAAATCGTGAAATGGTCGTTTGTCGTCGTGAATTCTCGCAATTACGATTTAACAGGGTCGCAAACGCTGAATTGACAAAAATGTCCGAAATTTATGAAAAAACAGACTTTTGACGCATTTACAACGACAAATCATCATCGGCATCGGACTTACCGTTGTATTTCACCAAAATCGTTAAATGGTCGTTTGTCGTCGTTGATTGTCATGATTTCGATTTCAGAGGGTCAAAAACGCTGATTTGACGAAAACGTCATATTTTTCCGAAAAAAACACATTTTCGATCGTTTTTGAATATCAATCTGCCATTGAATCGGAAACAAAGTCGTGTTTTTATGAAATTATGAAGTGGTCGTTTGTCGTCGTGAATTCTCACGATTTCGATTTCACAGTGTCGCAAACGCTGATTTGACGAAAATGCCCGAATTTTATGAAAAAAGAGACTTTTGACGCATTTACAAAGACAAATCATCATCGGCATCAGACTTACCGTTGTATTTCACCATAATCGTAAAATGGTCGTTTGTCGTAGTTGATTCTCACATTTTCGTTTTCAGATAGACAAAAACGCTGATTTGACGAAAACGTCATATTTTTCCGAAAAAAACACATTTTCGATCGTTTTTGAATATCAATGTGCCATTGAATCGGAAACAAAGTCGTGTTTTTATGAAATTATGAAGTGGTCGTTTGTCGTCGTGAATTCTCGCGATTTCGATTTCACAGGGTCGCAAACGCTGATTTGACAAAAATGTCCGAAATTTATGACAAAACAGACTTTCGACGCATTTACAACGACAAATCATCATCGGCATCAGAATTACCGTCGTATTTCACCAAAATCGTGAAATGGTCGTTTGTCGTAGTTGATTCTCACATTTTCGTTTTCAGATGGTCAAAAACACTGATTTGACGAAAACGTCATATTTTTCCGAAAAAAACACATTTTCGATCGTTTTTGAATATCAATCTGCCATTGAATCGGAAACAAAGTCGTGTTTTTATGAAATTATGAAGTGGTCGTTTGTCGTCGTGAATTCTCACGATTTCGATTTCACAGGGTCAAAAACGCTGATTTGACAAAAATGTCTGAAATTTATGAAAAAACAGACTTTTGACGCATTTACAACGACAAATCATCATCGCCATCAGACTTACCGTTGTATTTTACCAAAATCGTGAAATGGTCGTTTGTCGTCGTTGATTCTCACAATTTCGATTTCACAGGGTCAAAAACGCTGATTTGACAAAAATGTCTGAAATGTATGAAAAAGCAGACTTTTGACGCATGTACAACGACAAATCATCATGGGCATCGAACTTGCAGTTGTATTTCAGCAAAATTGTAAAATGGTCGTTTGTCGTCGTTGATTCTCACGATTTCGATTTCAGAGGGTCAAAAACGCTGTTTTGACAAAAATGTCCGAAATTTATGACAAAACAGACTTTCGACGCATTTACAACGACAAATCATCATCGGCATCAGAATTACCGTTGTATTTCACCAAAATCGTGAAATGGTCGTTTGTCGTCGTGAATTCTCGCAATTACGATTTCACAGGGTCGCAAACGCTGATTTGACAAAAATGTCCGAAATTTATGACAAAACAGACTTTCGACGCATTTACAACGACAAATCATCATCGGCATCAGAATTACCGTTGTATTTCACCAAAATCGTGAAATGGTCGTTTGTCGTCGTGAATTCTCGCAATTACGATTTCACAGGGTCGCAAACGCTGAATTGACAAAAATGTCCGAAATTTATGAAAAAACAGACTTTTGACGCATTTACAACGACAAATCATCATCGGCATCGGACTTACCGTTGTATTTCACCAAAATCGTGAAATGGTCGTTTGTCGTCGTGAATTCTCGCAATTACGATTTCACAGGGTCGCAAACGCTGAATTGAGAAAAATGTCCGAAATTTATGAAAAAACAGACTTTTGACGCATTTACAACGACAAATCATCATCGGCATCGGACTTACCGTTGTATTTCACCAAAATCGTGAAATGGTCGTTTGTCGTCGTTGATTGTCATGATTTCGATTTCAGAAGGTCAAAAACGCTGATTTGACGAAAACGTCATATTTTTCCGAAAAAAACACATTTTCGATCGTTTTTGAATATCAATCTCCCATTGAATCGGAAACAAAGTCGTGTTTTTATGAAATTATGAAGTGGTCGTTTGTCGTCGTGAATTCTCACGATTTCGATTTCACAGGGTCGCAAACGCTGATTTGACGAAAATGCCCGAATTTTATGATAAAACAGACTTTCGACGCATTTACAACGACAAATCATCATCGGCATCAGAATTACCGTTGTATTTCACCAAAATCGTGAAATGGTCGTTTGTGGTCGTTGATTCTCACGATTTCGATATCAGAGGGTCAAAAACGCTGTTTTGACAATAATGTCCGAAATTTATGACAAAACAGACTTTCGACGCATTTACAACGACAAATCATCATCGGCATCAGAATTACCGTTGTATTTCACCAAAATCGTGAAATGGTCGTTTGTCGTCGTGAATTCTCGCAATTACGATTTCACAGGGTCGCAAACGCTGATTTGACAAAAATGTCCGAAATTTATTACAAAACAGACTTTCGACGCATTTACAACGACAAATCATCATCGGCATCGGACTTACCGTTGTATTTCACCAAAAGCGTGAAATGGTCGTTTGTCGTCGTGAATTCTCGCAATTACGATTTCACAGGGTCGCAAACGCTGAATTGACAAAAATGTCCGAAATTTATGAAAAAACAGACTTTTGACGCATTTACAACGACAAATCATCATCGGCATCGGACTTACCGTTGTATTTCACCAAAATCGTGAAATGGTCGTTTGTCGTCGTGAATTCTCGCAATTACGATTTCACAGGGTCGCAAACGCTGAATTGACAAAAATGTCCGAAATTTATGAAAAAACAGACTTTTGACGCATTTACAACGACAAATCATCATCGGCATCGGACTTACCGTTGTATTTCACCAAAATCGTTAAATGGTCGTTTGTCGTCGTTGATTGTCATGATTTCGATTTCAGAGGGTCAAAAACGCTGATTTAACGAAAACGTCATATTTTTCCGAAAAAAACACATTTTCGATCGATTTTGAATATCAATCTGCCATTGAATCGGAAACAAAGTCGTGTTTTTATGAAATTATGAAGTGGTCGTTTGTCGTCGTGAATTCTCACGATTTCGATTTCACAGGGTCGCAAACGCTGATTTGACGAAAATGCCCGAATTTTATGAAAAAAACAGACTTTTGACGCATTTACAACGACAAATCATCATCGGCATCAGACTTGGCGTTGTATTTCACCAAAATCGTGAAATGGTCGTTTGTGGTCGTTGATTCTCACGATTTCGAGTTCAGAGGGTCAAAAACGTCGATTTGACGAAAATGCCCGAATTTTATGAAAAAACAGACTTTTGACGCATTTACAACGACAAATCATCATCGGCATCAGACTTACCGTTGTATTTCACCATAATCGTAAAATGGTCGTTTGTCGTAGTTGATTCTCACATTTTCGTTTTCAGATGGTCAAAAACGCTGATTTGACGAAAACGTCCGAAATTTATGACAAAACAGACTTTCGACGCATTTACAACGACAAATCATCATCGGCATCAGAATTACCGTTGTATTTCACCAAAATCGTGAAATGGTCGTTTGTCGTAGTTGATTCTCACATTTTCGTTTTCAGATGGTCAAAAACGCTGATTTGACGAAAACGTCATATTTTTCCGAAAAAAACACATTTTCGATCGTTTTTGAATATCAATCTGCCATTGAATCGGAAACAAAGTCGTGTTTTTATGAAATTATGAAGTGGTCGTTTGTCGTCGTGAATTCTCGCGATTTCGATTTCACAGGGTCAAAAACGCTGATTTGACAAAAATGTCTGAAATTTATGAAAAAACAGACTTTTGACGCATTTACAACGACAAATCATCATCGCCATCAGACTTACCGTTGTATTTTACCAAAATCGTGAAATGGTCGTTTGTCGTCGTTGATTCTCACAATTTCGATTTCACAGTGTCAAAAACGCTGATTTGACGAAAACGTCATATTTTTCCGAAAAAAAACACAGTTTCGATCGTTTTTTAATAACAATCTGCCATTGAATCGGAAACAAAGTCGTGTTTTTGTGAAATTGTGAAGTTGTCGTTTGTCGTCGTGACTTCACGCGATTTCGTTTTCACAGGGTCAAAAACGCTGATTTGACGAAAATGCCCGAATTTTATGAAAAAACAGACTTTTGACGCATTTACAACGACAAATCATCATCGGCATCAGACTTACCGTTGAATTTCAGTAAAATTGTAAAACGACAAACACATTCTCACATTCTCACATTTTCGTTTTCAGATGGTCAAAAACGCTGATTTGACGAAAACGTCATATTTTTCCGAAAAAAAAACACATTTTCGATCGTTTTTGAATATCAGTCTGCCATTGAATCGGAAACAAAGTCGTGTTTTTGTGAAATTATGAAGTGGTCGTTTGTCGTCGTGAATTCTGGCGATTTCGATTTCACAGGGTCAAAAACGCCGATTTGACAAAAATGTCTGAAATTTATGAAAAAACAGACTTTTGACGCATTTTCAACGACAAATCATCATCGGCATCAGACTTACCGTTGAATTTCAGTAAAATCGTAAAATGGTCGTTTGTCGTCGTTGATTCTCACATTTTCGTTTTCAGTCGGTCAAAAACCCTGATTTGACGAAAACGTCATATTTTTCCGAAAAAAACACATTTTCGATCGTTTTTGAATATCAATCTGCCATTGAATCGGAAACAAAGTCGTGTTTTTATGAAATTATGAAGTGGTCGTTTGTCGTCGTGAATTCTCGCGATTTCGATTTCACAGGGTCAAAAACGCTGATTTGACAAAAATGTCTGAAATTTATGAAAAAACAGACTTTTGACGCATGTACAACGACAAATCATCATGGGCATCGAACTTGCAGTTGTATTTCAGCAAAATTGTAAAATGGTCGTTTGTCGTCGTTGATTCTCACGATTTCGATTTCAGAGGGTCAAAAACGCTGTTTTGACAAAAATGTCCGAAATTTATGACAAAACAGACTTTCGACGCATTTACAACGACAAATCATCATCGGCATCAGAATTACCGTTGTATTTCACCAAAATCGTGAAATGGACGTTTGTGGTCGTTGATTGTCATGATTTCGATTTCAGAGGGTCAAAAACGCTGATTTGACGAAAACGTCATATTTTTCCGAAAAAAAACACATTTTCGATCGTTTTTGAATATCAGTCTGCCATTGAATCGGAAACAAAGTCGTGTTTTTGTGAAATTATGAAGTGGTCGTTTGTCGTCGTGAATTCTGGCGATTTCGATTTCACAGGGTCAAAAACGCCGATTTGACAAAAATGTCTGAAATTTATGAAAAAACAGACTTTTGACGCATTTTCAACGACAAATCATCATCGGCATCAGACTTACCGTTGAATTTCAGTAAAATCGTAAAATGGTCGTTTGTCGTCGTTGATTCTCACATTTTCGTTTTCAGTCGGTCAAAAACCCTGATTTGACGAAAACGTCATATTTTTCCGAAAAAAACACATTTTCGATCGTTTTTGAATATCAATCTGCCATTGAATCGGAAACAAAGTCGTGTTTTTATGAAATTATGAAGTGGTCGTTTGTCGTCGTGAATTCTCGCGATTTCGATTTCACAGGGTCAAAAACGCTGATTTGACAAAAATGTCTGAAATTTATGAAAAAACAGACTTTTGACGCATGTACAACGACAAATCATCATGGGCATCGAACTTGCAGTTGTATTTCAGCAAAATTGTAAAATGGTCGTTTGTCGTCGTTGATTCTCACGATTTCGATTTCAGAGGGTCAAAAACGCTGTTTTGACAAAAATGTCCGAAATTTATGACAAAACAGACTTTCGACGCATTTACAACGACAAATCATCATCGGCATCAGACTTACCGTTGAATTTCAGTAAAATCGTAAAATGGTCGTTTGTCGTCGTTGATTCTCACATTTTCGTTTTCAGTCGGTCAAAAACCCTGATTTGACGAAAACGTCATATTTTTCCGAAAAAAACACATTTTCGATCGTTTTTGAATATCAATCTGCCATTGAATCGGAAACAAAGTCGTGTTTTTATGAAATTATGAAGTGGTCGTTTGTCGTCGTGAATTCTCGCGATTTCGATTTCACAGGGTCAAAAACGCTGATTTGACAAAAATGTCTGAAATTTATGAAAAAACAGACTTTTGACGCATGTACAACGACAAATCATCATGGGCATCGAACTTGCAGTTGTATTTCAGCAAAATTGTAAAATGGTCGTTTGTCGTCGTTGATTCTCACGATTTCGATTTCAGAGGGTCAAAAACGCTGTTTTGACAAAAATGTCCGAAATTTATGACAAAACAGACTTTCGACGCATTTACAACGACAAATCATCATCGGCATCAGAATTACCGTTGTATTTCACCAAAATCGTGAAATGGACGTTTGTGGTCGTTGATTGTCATGATTTCGATTTCAGAGGGTCAAAAACGCTGATTTGACGAAAACGTCATATTTTTCCGAAAAAAAAACACATTTTCGATCGTTTTTGAATATCAGTCTGCCATTGAATCGGAAACAAAGTCGTGTTTTTGTGAAATTATGAAGTGGTCGTTTGTCGTCGTGAATTCTGGCGATTTCGATTTCACAGGGTCAAAAACGCCGATTTGACAAAAATGTCTGAAATTTATGAAAAAACAGACTTTTGACGCATTTTCAACGACAAATCATCATCGGCATCAGACTTACCGTTGAATTTCAGTAAAATCGTAAAATGGTCGTTTGTCGTCGTTGATTCTCACATTTTCGTTTTCAGTCGGTCAAAAAACCCTGATTTGACGAAAACGTCATATTTTTCCGAAAAAAACACATTTTCGATCGTTTTTGAATATCAATCTGCCATTGAATCGGAAACAAAGTCGTGTTTTTATGAAATTATGAAGTGGTCGTTTGTCGTCGTGAATTCTCGCGATTTCGATTTCACAGGGTCAAAAACGCTGATTTGACAAAAATGTCTGAAATTTATGAAAAAACAGACTTTTGACGCATGTACAACGACAAATCATCATGGGCATCGAACTTGCAGTTGTATTTCAGCAAAATTGTAAAATGGTCGTTTGTCGTCGTTGATTCTCACGATTCGATTTCAGAGGGTCAAAAACGCTGTTTTGACAAAAATGTCCGAAATTTATGACAAAACAGACTTTCGACGCATTTACAACGACAAATCATCATCGGCATCAGAATTACCGTTGTATTTCACCAAAATCGTGAAATGGACGTTTGTGGTCGTTGATTGTCATGATTTCGATTTCAGAGGGTCAAAAACGCTGATTTGACGAAAACGTCATATTTTTCCGAAAAAAACACATTTTCGATCGTTTTTGAATATCAATCTGCCATTGAATCGGAAACAAAGTCGTGTTTTTATGAAATTATGAAGTGGTCGTTTGTCGTCGTGAATTCTCACGATTTCGATTTCACAGTGTCGCAAACGCTGATTTGACGAAAATGCCCGAATTTTATGAAAAAAGAGACTTTTGACGCATTTACAAAGACAAATCATCATCGGCATCAGACTTACCGTTGTATTTCACCAAAATCGTGAAATGGTCGTTTGTGGTCGTTGATTCTCACGATTTCGAGTTCAGAGGGTCAAAAACGTCGATTTGACGAAAATGCCCGAATTTTATGAAAAAACAGACTTTTGACGCATTTACAACGACAAATCATCATCGGCATCAGACTTACCGTTGTATTTCACCATAATCGTAAAATGGTCGTTTGTCGTAGTTGATTCTCACATTTTCGTTTTCAGATAGACAAAAACGCTGATTTGACGAAAACGTCATATTTTTCCGAAAAAAACACATTTTCGATCGTTTTTGAATATCAATCTGCCATTGAATCGGAAACAAAGTCGTGTTTTTATGAAATTATGAAGTGGTCGTTTGTCGTCGTGAATTCTCGCGATTTCGATTTCACAGGGTCGCAAACGCTGATTTGACAAAAATGTCCGAAATTTATGACAAAACAGACTTTCGACGCATTTACAACGACAAATCATCATCGGCATCAGAATTACCGTCGTATTTCACCAAAATCGTGAAATGGTCGTTTGTCGTAGTTGATTCTCACATTTTCGTTTTCAGATGGTCAAAAACACTGATTTGACGAAAACGTCATATTTTTCCGAAAAAAACACATTTTCGATCGTTTTTGAATATCAATCTGCCATTGAATCGGAAACAAAGTCGTGTTTTTATGAAATTATGAAGTGGTCGTTTGTCGTCGTGAATTCTCACGATTTCGATTTCACAGGGTCAAAAACGCTGATTTGACAAAAATGTCTGAAATTTATGAAAAAACAGACTTTTGACGCATTTACAACGACAAATCATCATCGCCATCAGACTTACCGTTGTATTTTACCAAAATCGTGAAATGGTCGTTTGTCGTCGTTGATTCTCACAATTTCGATTTCACAGGGTCAAAAACGCTGATTTGACAAAAATGTCTGAAATTTATGAAAAAACAGACTTTTGACGCATGTACAACGACAAATCATCATGGGCATCGAACTTGCAGTTGTATTTCAGCAAAATTGTAAAATGGTCGTTTGTCGTCGTTGATTCTCACGATTTCGATTTCAGAGGGTCAAAAACGCTGTTTTGACAAAAATGTCCGAAATTTATGACAAAACAGACTTTCGACGCATTTACAACGACAAATCATCATCGGCATCAGAATTACCGTTGTATTTCACCAAAATCGTGAAATGGTCGTTTGTCGTCGTGAATTCTCGCAATTACGATTTCACAGGGTCGCAAACGCTGATTTGACAAAAATGTCCGAAATTTATGACAAAACAGACTTTCGACGCATTTACAACGACAAATCATCATCGGCATCAGAATTACCGTTGTATTTCACCAAAATCGTGAAATGGTCGTTTGTCGTCGTGAATTCTCGCAATTACGATTTCACAGGGTCGCAAACGCTGAATTGACAAAAATGTCCGAAATTTATGAAAAAACAGACTTTTGACGCATTTACAACGACAAATCATCATCGGCATCGGACTTACCGTTGTATTTCACCAAAATCGTGAAATGGTCGTTTGTCGTCGTGAATTCTCGCAATTACGATTTCACAGGGTCGCAAACGCTGAATTGAGAAAAATGTCCGAAATTTATGAAAAAACAGACTTTTGACGCATTTACAACGACAAATCATCATCGGCATCGGACTTACCGTTGTATTTCACCAAAATCGTGAAATGGTCGTTTGTCGTCGTTGATTGTCATGATTTCGATTTCAGAAGGTCAAAAACGCTGATTTGACGAAAACGTCATATTTTTCCGAAAAAAACACATTTTCGATCGTTTTTGAATATCAATCTCCCATTGAATCGGAAACAAAGTCGTGTTTTTATGAAATTATGAAGTGGTCGTTTGTCGTCGTGAATTCTCACGATTTCGATTTCACAGGGTCGCAAACGCTGATTTGACGAAAATGCCCGAATTTTATGATAAAACAGACTTTCGACGCATTTACAACGACAAATCATCATCGGCATCAGAATTACCGTTGTATTTCACCAAAATCGTGAAATGGTCGTTTGTCGTAGTTGATTCTCACATTTTCGTTTTCAGATGGTCAAAAACGCTGATTTGACGAAAACGTCATATTTTTCCGAAAAAAACACATTTTCGATCGTTTTTGAATATCAATCTGCCATTGAATCGGAAACAAAGTCGTGTTTTTATGAAATTATGAAGTGGTCGTTTGTCGTCGTGAATTCTCGCGATTTCGATTTCACAGGGTCAAAAACGCTGATTTGACAAAAATGTCTGAAATTTATGAAAAAACAGACTTTCGACGCATTTACAACGACAAAACATCATCGGCATCAGAATTACCGTTGTATTTCACCAAAATCGTGAAATGGTCGTTTGTGGTCGTTGATTC